>VUQK01005139.1:44183-55746 GCA_015106715.1 Bujurquina vittata | reverse complement strand
GTGTAGCCCAACTGAAAGAAAAAAAAAAAAAAAAAAAAAAAAACAAAACAGAAAAAGAATTAAGTCCATGTCTGGAAAGCACTTAAATAGGATTGTAACTCTTAATTCCATGACAAAAGAATGAATTAGTATCTACCAAGCTTTAAATATTTTATTTATTTATTTTTTTGCCTCATGAGGCAGCAAACGTCTCATAAGATCAGCTTGTGGTTCTGCTTCAAACTGCTCACTTGTAGCTAAGTTCATAAGCACCAATCAGCATCCTTTTCAGAAACTTCTGGTCAATAAGGTTGCAGTTAAAGGCATTTTTCAGGTGTGATGAAACAATTTTTCAAAATAACTTTCTTGGAGTGCCTTTAATGCACAAGTTTTACTTATAAAGACATCAGGAGAGCTCTACCAACAAGCTAGTGACACAGCTAGTCAAAGTTATTAAAGATAACTAAAAATGAAAATTTTGGAAAAAAAATAATTTTTTGACTAAAATAAAAACTAAAGTTTTGAAATAAATAAAAATTTAACTGATTTTGTGAACTTAGAAAACCAACGGAATAAAAAATATGGAGGAAATATCCTTAGTTTTAGCATTTGTTAATTTGATAACATTTATTATCCAGTCTTGACCAATGAGACTATGATGAAACTCTGGACGTCTACAAGACTGTGAGTCATCTGCTAAATACAAGAGCAATTAAAAAGACTGAAACTAACAGTGAAATTAACAAAAACTGAACTAAAACTAAACATTTTAATACAATAGAAATTTCTCTGGAAACTAACTGAAACTAAATTGATTTAAAAACAAAAAGTCAAAATGAAATGAAAACAAAAATTACAAACTTACAATAACTGTAGCTAGTTACACATTTTTTTTAGGATTTTCTGAGACTCTATATGCTGTAATTTATTGATGTGATTGGTTGAAGTCAGCCTGATGGTTCATTCAACACCTGCCAGATTTTTTGACAAAGCAGGCCTCTTACCAACTGTTCTGAAGAACAACTTCCTTGTATGGTTCTGTGAATCAGACCATCTGGAGTGTCGGGTTGACTTCTTTTGCACAATAACATTTTTTTTAAGTTAATATAAGAATCCCCATTAATACAGCAGCATTTCTCACCTGAGGGGGTTCATTTCCAGGTTTCACGTCTGAGACAGGAAGTTTGAAGTCTTCCCTGTCATCTTGTTCACTGTTGCTTCGATGGCGGTGAGCAAACTTGCGCTTCAGGGCTTCGGCGATGAGAGCTGCAGCATCTGCCGGCTTGGATTTCACTTTAGCGTCATCTTCCACTAGACGACTGTGAACACGTACAGGCGATAAGGGCATTTACACGTCATACTGTAATACACAAAATCTCTCTATTTTTTTTGAAAATTCCTCCAAGACCATCAGGAGTTGAGCAAGAAAATTTGACACACAGGTATGCCTTAGACTCCTGAAGGTTCTCATTTTTATCAGCTATGATAACGTCATCACGTTGCCTTAGCAACCACCTAGCAACTGGCTAAAATGACCCACTTTAACCTTTATGCAGCTATAACACCTCATAAAAGCACTGCATGATTTACATGACAATAACATCTAATTTATAATCACAAAAGTTGAATTATGCAGGTTATATTATGATGTCTGTAAAACCGCCTAGCAACAGGCTAAAAGGGCCTGTTTTTAGCCTTTATGCTTCTACAACACCTTAGGAAAGCATCCTATTGTTTTAATTTCACTACAACTGCCTCACATTAATGTCCACAAAAATTTTATTATACATGTCTAGCAATGGGTTAAATATTACAATCATCTACCACCTCTATTTATATAAAAAAACAAACAAAAAAATTCCTTAATGTGAATATTTATATCAGATGCAAACAGCATAAACAGAACTAACAATACTGTACCATGGAGATGTAGTGGTTGTGGCTATACGCAAATATTTTGTGTGATGCAAAAATATCTTAAAAGCAGCGGCTCGAAAGAAGACGAGACAGAATGTCTTTATCTTAAATTCTTAACACTTTGGTTATTTATCAAAATGTGAACAGACACAATCAGAAGAACTTGCATTCACTTATTAGATCTGAAACGTTTCACTGATAACTTTTCATCACTTCCAAATGCATCTCATTTGTGTCTTAAGCTAAGGCCTACCTTTTCACTGACCGCAGTTTGACTTTGCTTATGTCCTTCAGGACATCAAGCATGTTGGGGATTTCTACTGGCCTTGCCTCCAAAACTGTCTGTCCGCCTGGCTTCTTCCCTCTACGCTCTTTGATCAGTTCGATGGCTGAAAATGTCTGCTGCAGACTTGGGGGTGGGGGTGGAGGAGGTGGAGGTGGTGGTGGTGGTGGTGGTGGCAGGTTGCCACAGGGTGGAGGTGCTCCTGTGGTAGCAGCAAATATGACACAAAAGAAAGAAAGGGGGAAAAAAAAGACCATTAGCCATTTGACATGTGACACTCTGCTGCCATCTAGAGGAAATTTTCAATTATTACAGCTGAACAAGAAGAGGAAAATGAGAAACTTTGCAGTCGCTCAGTACAGTGCAAGACAATACCTGGCTGTGAACTCTTTTCTTGAGCCAGAACAATTTGTGCTATCTGAGCTCTGAGTTTTGCAAGCTCAGTTTCCAGCGCACTGATCTTCTGAAAGGCTTCATCATTGGCAATAACTGACGCCTGAGGAGCTGAAGCTCCCTGGTGCAGGCTGGGTAAAGACTTCTGGTAGGCTAGCCGGCTTCTCTGAGGATGAGGCTGGTGGGCTCGAAACATGAGTCCTGGTGGGATCCCCGACCTTCCGTTACAAATATGAAATAGAACTCCTTTTTTTTAGACACTCTTTACAGGTGTTCAATTCTTCAACCTGCAACTTCAATCAGATCCAAAATTATGTGTTCTTACAGATTATCACTCTGTTCTTACCTCGGCCTGCCAAAGTAGTCGTATTCATCATCCTCATCCCTGTCAATCCAGGCAACATCAGCCAGAGTTGCCACCAGGCTGTTCTGCCTCCTGGTGCCAAATAGGACACCAGCTTCCTCACAATATGGATAAAGCTACCAAAGAAGAAGCCATGTTGAGCATTAGGAGAAAACGCTTAGAAAAGAAAAACATGCCAGATGAAAGTACACACTGGCATACACTACAACAACTAATGTCATTAAGTAAAAATTAGGGCAGTTTAGAGGAAGAGCATCTACATATTGGTGATGAAAGTTTCAGGTAGTTCAGTAGGGCTTAAATCAGCTCATAGTTGTTGAAGGTTGCTGAACCAACTGACCTAAAGCAGACATACTGCATTCCTCATAGCTACGGAGGGTAGCTGGAGACAGAAGAAAAAGAAGAAAAAGCACAGAGTTGAAGGAAAGTGAAGAACAGCAAGGCAGGTTTTAACATTTTTATAATGTTACTCAAATAACTCAAAGTTCGAGTCTAAAATTAAAAAAAAAAAACTTCTGACACACAGAAGACACACAGTACTTGTTCTCATGGTAATCAAATATCCCTTCATCCACTCTGTTTATGGTTCAGAAATGAACACAGACGAGCAGAGGTAAACAAAAGCTAAAGAGGGTGTGCAAGTCTCTCCAGCAGCAGGACAGACGTACAGGAAAACAGATGAAGAGACAGGACTGAATCACATAAGGGGCGACAAGGCTGTTGTCTTAAAATCAAAATCATTCTATTCTAATTTGCCTTAAATAATACAAAAAGATAAAAACTACTATGAGAGTATTGTGCCCTCACCTGAAAATTAACCCTGGGGCAGGGTTTAATGGGGAGACTTGTACCTATTCTCCTAACAATACTTCTTGAGGACCCATAGAGCTTCACTGATCCAAAAGCCTGCAAAAGAAACAGCAATACATCTGTCAGAAACACTTATTATTCTAATCAAGATGAAAACACCAGCCTGAAAAAGACCACACATCTGTGTCTCAGTCTTACAGGCTGTGAAATGTATGGGTTTAAATTCACATCACATACCAGGTCCATTTCCATCCTTGCATACTCTTTATTCATTCCTGACAACGAGCTTCAAGGGCACAGTGGCACACACACCAACATCAACATCATCGTCATCATCATCATCACCAAACCAGTGATCTAGAAGAAACAAAAAACAAGAGAGAGAAAGTCAGGTTCAACCACCATCAAACACAACAGTGCTAGAAGAGCTCTGTGGATCTACGACGTACCAATTTTAATGTGCTTATATGTGTGTAAAAGAAATTAGATCAGAAATGATCATTTTTCAAATAAGTGGACACAATGTACTGTTTCTTTTTGAAACTTGGCTGCTCTTACATTGCAATTGCCCACTGAGATGAATATTTGTGTAAGCCTGTCTTTCTATATTACATTGCTGAGCCACACAGTTATCCTCCTGGCATTACAGCGAAAGTACAATCATGCTCTGTCAAGCTAACACAGGCCGGTGTGTTTGTTAAGTCTATGCCTAAACTAAATGACTCATTTTCAACTTCAGCGGGCTTTTATGCTAACTGGCTAATAATAGCGGCAGGACAGCTAATTCCATCCAGTAAAGTTCATTAGGATTTGTCTTAGAAACGCACATTTATAATAACTTTTAACATATCCCAGATAATTATCACCAACGCGTGTTTACGTTTTATTCACATCCAAAGATCAGTGTGTGCCTTGCTTTGATTCCAACTTACCGAACTTGCGTTTGTAGAACAACTTTCTAAATTTTTCCACCTTGACACCCCGATGGACTCGTACAGCAGAAGGTGGCAATCATGGGAGGCCCCATGGTATGCGTTTTGATCCAATTGAAAAATGGATTACGCAGAACAAGCTCACAATTGGTTATTCTAATTGATTGGCAAATAATTTCACCAATTGCTATTGACCTCTAAAACACATCTGCCTCATGATTTGCTATTACGGTAGTCAATTACCTAGAACGTCCAATCATCTGCCAGAAAATATGTGGACGTTCAATATAGTTCCCCATACTTCCCGGCGGACACAAAAACAGTGACGCTACCCGGATCTTTATGGAAAACTGGGACGTCCTTTATGAAGAAACAGCTGTACCCATTGGCTTGCCACAAAACACAAACACAGCGCACAGCTGCTAGCTACATAGACAGAGTGAAGACCGAGGCGCAGGCCTGGCGTTAGTGAGATTATTTTGTTACATTTGTTTTTGGCCCAGTATCTGAACGTAGCTGCCTGTATTTTTACCGTCTTTAAATCCGTCGTAACCGAAGTTACGCGGAGTTATCTCGTGGTTTCAATGAAAACTGACAGAAAGGTATGCTCCAATTGTCAAGTAATTAATGCCTGCTAGCCTAGCTTAGCCCGGACCGTCTCACAGGGCGTGATTTGAGGTGAGGCTAGGGGTCGCAGAAAGTGTCTTTTCCATGAAAGGGTCGTTTGCACCTGTTTTAGCTGTAAAGTACGGTTTCACGTTGCTAATATCACGCTAAGCTAATTACTCTTCAGATATGATGACTCCTATTGTACATCCGTGTGCAGCTTGCACATAACAGATTATTGCTGCTATAAACCAGTAAACGCGGTTTTAGGCAACGTTATGTTTAGTGTTTAGAACCTGCTATTGACACGTAATATCATAACTTGTAGTATTAACGTTGGTCTGCAGCAAGTTAGCTTTATTAGGGTAAACGTTGATTTATTAATAGATTCACATGATTTACAGTCAGCCCATCTTTGTTTGAATTAGAAGTTAATTAGATGTTTTTTAAAAAAGGTTTATAGATTAATGTGTGTCAAAGAGAAGCTATAGAACAACAGAACTGGTTAAGAGAGATAAAATTAGTGCATTAGGAAAATCTAAGTTACAGCGCTAATTTTTATTTACATGTGTAATGCAAATATTTTATATTTGCTCACATCCTGTGGAAGGAAGGTCAAAGTCTTTTTGGAACAACAGAAGAACTGCATGATCAGAGGTTCCTTCACATTTCATGAGCTAAAGATATTTTTGAGAGGCAATCTGGTGCAAGGCCATTCAGTGTCACAAAACATATTTCCTTCTTCCAGCTTGGCTTTAAACAGTTCCGAAATGAATATCTTTGAGCTTCTCACCAAATTATAACATAAAAGTCAGCTTGAACAGTTCATTGCGAAAACTAAAATTAGCTGCATCCCAAACTTGTTCAACATAAGCTCACTAAAATGTAACATTCGTTTATTTTATGTAGAGTGAAGAGACTGGTTTAATGCGTGTGGCATTGAGACGAGAGGCACCATGAGTGCGGAGGTGGATGCACTGACTGTGGTGAACCAGCTGCGAGATCTTGCTGCAGACCCCTTGAACCGGAGAGCCATAGTAGAAGACCAAGGCTGTCTTCCAGGCCTCATCCTCTTTTTGGATCATCCGAACCCGCAGGTTGTCTACTCTGCACTATTGGTAAGTATGTGGCCATGAAAACACCGAAAGCACTTGGTTTATAGAGGAAGTCTTCCCTCTACTGTCCAACAGTGTCAGAACAGGTTTCAGGGACAGTTTAAAGGGCATGTTTTCCACCTCTGTGTTCCAGTCAGTCACAAGCTTTCACGTGGTGCCATTTATAAAAAGATAAATAAAAGCTCCACATTTGGAGACACTGCACAATAAGGACATCTGCTGTCTGTGGTGTAAACACAATACAGGGTCTTGATATAGCCACCCCTCCCAGCTTTCTCTACAGCCATTCTTTCACATTGTGTGCACATTTTAAGTGGCGTTATATAACCTTTTTTCCTGTTGCTCAATAGACACAAAGGCAGTACATTTGTATTTATATTGGTTATGTAACATTTTTATGTTTGCGCATGCATGCACTTTTCAAAATGATTTTTTTTTAATTGTCACCACAAAGCGTCTTTTAGCTTTTAGTACCGGATAGATAATGCTTGCCCTTGTCCTTGCAGGCCGTGCGCTACCTGGCAGAATGTCGAGCCAACAGGGAGAAGATGAAGGGCGAGCTGGGCATGATGCTGAGTTTGCAGAATGTCATGCAGAAGCAAGTCCCTGTTCCCACCACATAATGCGCACATGCATGCACATACACACACAACACATGCTCACAAGGCATTTTCTGTACATGAAACCTTTTACATAGGTTTTGTATGAACTGTGTTTGCCAGTCTGCAGAATTTCCAGGCGGGCTGATGTCCTTCTGTTTGCCATGCCACAGGATGAATGTGATTAAAGTTGAGTTAGAATAGGGTGGCAAAGGCTTAAAATGCTGTTTTTGCACACTGTAGATTTAAATCCATTTTGTCATCTTTAAAATTCTTGATATATGTGTTAATCGATGTAGTCATATGTTTGCACTTGCTTTCTTGTGCACACATGGTGATTTATTTTGTTGTTGTTGAATATCCTTTATGACCTTAGTACAAGAGCGCATATAATTAGATATGTCTGTTTTTTTAAAGATTGTCATGTAGATGTCATTTTTAAGGGAGATAACTACTTTTACCTGAGAGGATCTCTTGAAACACCTGTGACAGTAGCTTAAACTAGACATAAAGTAAGCCAGTCTAGCTTGTCAGTGTTTGCATGAAAAGTAGCTCTGTAGGAACAAAAGCAAGTTTCCAGCTTGCAGCCCAGTCAAGCTGACTTTGAGTGGAGGTCGATCATAGCTGGACAGAGTGGGAACACATGGCTAAAGGGAAGTGTTTAGCATTGTTGTGCAAAATGGGTGTGAATATGATTTTAAACCCTTAACTTATTAAGCTCTCACGTAGCTGCATCTTCTTCAGTGATTAAAGTATTAAATATATTTAATGAATTAAATGATAAGAGTGTTTGCTTTGCTGGAAGGCTTCTTTATAGCTGTGGTAGGAGTGTGTGGCACAGGGCTGTGGATTGTCAGGCTCCCAGAGGGCAGCAATGCCAGACAGCCAATGTCACATGCGGTTAATATGAAAGGACTGATGATTTGGTGACACATGAAGCAGTATAGCCTGCAGGGGTAACCCAGGATCCCTCATAAAATATCAATTCTGGCACAACAGTGGCTCCTGACCTCGCACGAATTCCTCAGGAAAAGCTGCTGCTGTAAAATATTGTGCTTTGCTGTGGCATTTTTCCAAAAGGGATGGTAACAAACCAGACGGAAGTGCAGAATAGACTTAATTAACTTGAGTTTCAATGTTGTCTTTGATGACAACATTGCCTTTTGGTACACTAAATAGCTGTACAAAGAATTTTTCAATAGTTGCAAAGATTGGGCTTCCTGTGAATGTGTGTGCCTGTTTTTTAATCTCCAGCATCAGACCAAAAAGGATGCTTAAAATGCTTAGAAAGTAAAATTAAACCTGAGCAAACATGGTTTTGCTATTACCAGGCAAAAAAAGCAATATTAATGATCATAACAGACTTCAGCATATTTTTATCTGATTGTTCTAAGAGGAAACCAGACTCGGGCTATTCAGGCTATAAAAAAAAAATCTAACTTGTGATGGAAACCTTTGACCAATCACAGATCATTTTAGACCACATGTGATGATTAGTAGAAAGTGCATGAAACCCAGTGTTTATACTTGTAGGAGGCTTTCATAACTGAAAGCAAAGACCTGCAGGAGGGCTACTCATTTTCAAATGTATTTATTTTTTTCCCGTCTTTTTCTAGATTTGTCTACTGCAGCTCTAATTAATTTCAGTTTTATGAGTCAGTTCACACTTCCTACAGCGGAAATCAGGTTTTGGCATTGCCGTTTCTACTTTCATTCATATGAAATTTCATTTTATTTTCAAACAACTCAATTAGCTGATTTATTCTTGGCATCTGACTTACTTGATCTACTTTTTAACTTTTAGTTTTAATATAGATGAAAGACGCCCATTAACCAGGTAGTTTCAGCTCCTCTCTGTAGGGTGGTGCTGACCACTTGTGTGCACATAAACAACATTTTACAGATGATGCAGTAAGAATACTGGGTCCTTGTTGGTCACTTGCATTTACTTTTTCTCACCCACAGGAGCACCTCACCTGGAGAGACCAAACTGCTGGCCTCAGAGATCTATGAGATTTTGCAGTCAGCTGGTAAAGAAGAGGCTGAAAATGCCGAAGCAGCTGCTGCCTCCTGCCGCCGTAAAGCCCATTTCTTTCTGGGCTCCAACAACAAGAAGGCCAAAACTGTCGTGTTGCACATTGATGGACTGGATGACTCTGTAAGTGCATTGAGGTCTTAACACAGTGTATTGTCAGGCTTCTGTCATGTCCAGACTCGTATCAAAGGTCCACTGATGCACAAGAATCTCTTTTCGGTTCCACATATTTGCTGCTGTCATAATCACAGTGTTTGCCAGAGCATCATAAGGGTGTCTATCTGGCACATGATAAGGAGAGCAGAGGGGTCGAGTTGTAAATGTCAGCCATTGAACAGCAGGACATTAAGATTGAAGCCGAATGCTGCGCTCCAGGAAGCTTGCACCTAGCCAGATTACATTACAGCAGACAGACGGCCTCTGGTGGGCTACTTCCCTATCACTTTAGCAGAAGCACACAATGCTGCTGAAGCTGGAAACAGAAATATATAGACTCTGTTTCTGAAAAGGAAGTGTGATTATAGCAGCTTAATGTTTAATAATTTACATTTCTGTTCAAAATTGATTAAAATCAAAATAGGTCACGCTACATCACGTTTTGAAGCTTATAATGTGTAGCTAAGATATTAGAATTTGTTCTTTTCATAATTGTCACTGTCTCCTCCTGGTATCAGACTCGAAGGAGCCTGTGTGAGGAGGCCTTGCTGAAGATTCGAGGAGTCATCAGTTTCACCTTCCAGATGGCTGTTAAAAGATGTGTTGTCAGGATCCGTTCTGACCTTAAGGCTGAGGTAAAATGGCTGGCAGGACCCAGAAAACCACTTTGGAGTTTAGGGGTACACATTTGTACTGTGTTGTAAGGCTAATACCAGATAATTTTTATGACTGGGGTTTAATTTATGGGATAGTTAATGTTTTGTCATTAACTGTCTTGAAGATGTTTTTAAAATTGGGGAAATCTGTTCCATCTAGCGATGTCTGAAAACAAAAAATGTCAGCTTTCTTATTTAAAACTTGCATGTTAAATCAGAAAATGTTTTAACAAATTATATATATCATCGTATTTGTTGGATGGCATAAATTTGGTAATGATATTGGTACCAAACACATTAGAGCACAGTATAGCTGACCCAGTTGTATCATCATAGTATATACTGTATTTTTCTTCTGATAGGCATTGGGAACAGCCATTAACTCCACCAAAGTAATGACGGCTCAGCAGGTGGTGAAGACAGAGGATGGAGCAGAGGTAAAGACAACAGGTGTATATGGCGTTAACAGATATGAGAATGAAAGCAATATTAGACTTGCATTATTCACCTTAAACTCCTTCACAAGCCCCCAGCTGATAGGTCAGTGTGCTCACTGTATGTTGTGTGTATCTGTGTACAGGGAGTCTAGCCCCCTGCCTGTGGCTGAGACTTATTCACACTGACATGATTAGCTAGTCACATCTCTGCCTCAGCCTGTAGGCTAGTTTGCTTTTTGCCAAAGACACGACCAGTCCTAGTTGCACCTTTTACGGCATATCCAATTCTGTAATAGCCCATATTTAAAGATTATGATTTTAACAGCCCTGTAAAGAATAAACAATTACCCTATAAGTATTTTGAATGCATTTTGGCTTAAAAATTGCAAGAAAGTAGCAGTTTATCATGCAGCCAGCAGGGGTCAGACCTGTCCCAGTGATGTATTTGAGCATAAACTGTAGGGATTCTGGCTCAGTTATCAAACAGTTGAGCTTTGTTAACCACTTATTCTTATGAACTTTTTAATACATTTAAAAAATTTACTCAAAAAACGCATTTTATTCACTTTATTATCCCCACTCCTGACTTTGTACAGCTAATAGTGCCATTCCAGGAGGATTCCGCAGTTGTGGTAGAGGAAAACACAGACATCCCAGACTACCTGCCTGAGGACGAGAGTCCATCCGAGGAGCAGGACAAGGCTGTCACACGTGTAGGATCTATTACTGATGGCATGGGCTGGCTCAGCACGGCTGCCAATTTCCTGTCACGCTCTTTCTACTGGTGACAACTTCCCGCGATCTGCTCTTATTGCCCTGTTTTGTCGAAGGTACCATCCAGCTGCAGAATTAGCATCTCAAGGCCTGCCTCACAGCCCTACACTAGTCTAGACTCCCGGCTCCAAAGCACACAGAGCCCAGTAACATGTGTGCAGCGAGAGCTGGACTGTCAGGTGAAACCTGCAATAATCTGCATATATCTATTATGAGCTACACATCCCACTACTGGCTGTATGTGCACAACTATATACTAGCTGCATATGTAACTAAAAGACAGAGCCAGAGGACTTTAAATCAATTGAAACCAAATGGCTTTCTGGGAATGTGTGTCGCTGTGTCGACTGGGTTCTGGCAGGTGTGTTTACCCGTTCTGAGGCGGATTTTGTGTAACTAAAAAAGTGTTCTCTTTGTTAATGCATGATTTTGACCCCCCCCCCCCCCCCCCCCTTCCCCCACTCTTCTTCCTTTCACACCTTTTTTTTTTTTTTTCTTTTTTTTTTT
>VUQK01005139.1:23818-38635 GCA_015106715.1 Bujurquina vittata | reverse complement strand
TTTCTTTGGTTTAAACTATGTCTTTCTAGTTCTGTACATGTAAACAAACTAATCTTTCTATCTATCTATCTATATATCTATCTATATATATATATATATATATATATATATATATATATATATATAATTTAATTTAATTTAACTTTATTTTGCATCGTGCACCTCTCTGCGTGCTTCCCTTCCTGCAGCAGCTTGCATGGGGGCCTTGATGAGATGCATGCACACACAGGCAGCTCGTAATTGTGGCCATAGCTCATTATTGTTCCCCGGATGATTTGGATGTGCCGGGGGGAGTCTCGTCCTCTGACACCGGCGCGTCCGCCCGGCGACAACCACTCCAGGCGCTGATTGGTGGGATGAAATATTGCCGGCGAAAATTAAAAGGTCCCAGTGTCAAAATAATTCATGATATGCATATCTTCCCGGCTTGATGAAATCGCTGATATCTGGATTAGTCGGATAATAAAAGCGATCAGGCTACAGTGAGACTGTTTCAGCAGGAGCTGTGGGGAGAAACAGCTTCTTCATGTGTCAAAAGAGGTGGATTTTCTGGGTCGAGAAAGCCTACAACAAGTATGTGCGTGCGTGCGTGCGTGTGCGTGCACGACGTTGGTCAAACCCCTGTCAAGTCGTGCGCGTTGCAGTTCACCACACAGCCAGACCAGTGATTTGAATATCCGCTGTAATTGTCCCAAAACGGCTCATCAGTGGATCTGCCTGCTGCCATTAGGGCCCAACAAAATGGTGTGACATTCAAATTCCCCTCAATGACAGGTTATTAGAAGCCCCAAGCAGCCGGCACATAATTAAGCACCGTAACGCTGACCTGTAATATGAAGTGATGGCACACTCGTATAGTGGGCAAAAATGAAATAGGTGCTTTGTTAAAATACAAGGAGAATTGTATGATTTTTCACACTGGAGCAAAGTAATCATAAAAAAGAAGGCAGCTGTCCATATAAAAAAAAAATCCACTCAGAATTATAGAGGCAAATAACACAGAGGATGATTTTACAATAGGGGGGAAACTGCATGCCAAATGCCATGGCAACTGCTGTCACACAGCAGAGATTGACGCATTAGTCATGAGTACTGGTCCAAAAAAAAGAAGTGACGAATCCTGATATTATTACGCCTAAATTTGAGCTCCTCTCTGAGACCATGCTGGTTTATGTTATACAGTTATACGGCTCATAAGTCCATATTTATCTCTGAGATGTTGAGCAGTGTGAACAAATCTCTCAGTCCAAAAAAAAAAAAAAAAAAAAAAAAAAAAAAAAAAAAAGAAAGGAAAAAACAAAACAAAACAAACAACCTGAGAAAAAAAAGCAAATGTGTGACTTTCATTTGTGACACTAAAAGCCTATTACACAACTTAAGACATGCTGTCTTAGGCCCCCGCTTTCCCCTTTAGAACAAGTGGACGTTGTGATGAGCAATGGACCCATCTGCTGTGCCCTCTCCTCCAACTGGTGTGTGAATATGATGTAGTCTGTAGGTGCCATTTCCAAGACAAAATATAATACCATTGGTACCTGGGAAGTATTACAAAGATAATAAAGTTTGATTTTATGCATTCCTGACTGTGCCCCTGGGCTGAGCAGTTATCACACCTACACCTATTGTGTATTCTTTTTCTTTAAATGTGCAGTTCATGTAAAAAATACAAAAGTGCGCGTTTTATGACCCACTTCTGCTTCTTTTATTGGATCAAAAACTCACCTTCATATTCTGGGACAAAGAGAGGCTTCGTGTTAAACTGAAGGCCAGAGGCCTGTGTAATGGTGGGTCTGTGGCAGGGTTGCCGAACAGAAGGTCTGCACTTCCCTCCCTCCTCCCTCCCTCCATGTCTCTCTCTCTCTCTCTCTCTCTCTCTCTCTGCTAGACCCCCTCCTCCCCCCCTTCATAACGATGGCAGATGGCTGCAGATGAATCCCTCATAATCATGTCAGGACGGCTCCTCCGATCCCAATTCATCTCTTTAAACACATTTCATCAGACGGAGAATTACACAAAGATAAAGGCAGCCGGCAGACAACAAAAGCACACAAAGATTGTCCTTGCAAACAAGTGTTCCTAGTCCCTAACACCACTTAATCATTCGTGCTCCTGTTATTGCTCCGCACCCTGTGCGCAATCAACTCTACCCCATTTACCTCCTCTGTTTCTTGCTCTTTCACTCTTTATTTATGTTTTTTCATACTGTTAATTGTCTCCATCCCCAGCTACTGTCTGTCCTTATTAAACATAAATCTTTCCTCTCATTCCAGTTGGTGTCCTTTTTTTATATATATATATATTTTTAAGGACGTGTGTGTAAAATCCTCTTCTCATTGAGCCCCTCGTTCCTTATGGCTGCCCCTTTTTGAGGGGTGATAATTTGCCACAAAGTGAATTGTGCTTTCCCACCCTCCTCCCATCCATCCGTCCCCTGCCGTGACTCTGCGCCACCCATCCGCATGATGCCGTTAATTGTGGATCAGGTGAAGTTTGTCTCACCTCATTTCAGGGCCATGCTCTGCTAGGGCCATTCTCCCCACTCAAAGGCCACATAATTTCACAGCCTCCTACTTCTCATTAATCCCTCCTGAGTGGCTGCTCTCTGAGTTCCAGTTCACAGATTTGTTTTGCTCTTGTTTTCTGACTCGCTGCCCTTCCTGCCCCACCCACTCCTCTCCTCCGCCTTCACATTAACCCGTTTAGAGAGACCCCTTCCCTCCACCGTGCCTTCACTGTTCACACTATATTTCATCCATAAAAAGCTTTCCTTTTCATGAAGATTTGACAGCTGAGGGTACATTTGTCTTCTCTCGCTCTCTCTCACCCGTTTACCCACATTTTCTCCGCTGTATGACTCTCCTCTTCTCTACCTTTGGAACAGAGGCTACTGTGTTATAAAGTAGCCATGAGCAGCCTGCTTGTGATGCCAGTATCACCAGCTCCACACCCGGCTGCACTGTACATTCAACCTGCCGTCTCCAACCTAATAAAATACCCAGTGACAAACTGAACACAACTACAGGAACTGAATGCAAAGCTGTGTGTTTGCGTGTCTCCACACACATGCATGTGTCTGATCAACACGGCAGTCAGACTTCCTCATTCCTTCCCCGTTAAACTTTTTTTGTTGACTCATAAATTATTCATGAGCGGAAAAAGCTGAAGATCTCTCATTAACATAAAATAACAATTTGCTAATTTATGGAAACTCCTAATTACTTGCCTTATTTGCCATGACCGTATTAAATATTCATAAATATGTGATTATTTCTTTGATTTGACTGTCGTTCAGTTTAATCTACTATTTTTCCTCAACAATAGCGGTGTGCCGGCTTGTGCTGTGTCTACCAAGTGAAACAAAAACCCAGGAGAGAGCGATGAACAATATTGTGCATTCATAGTAGGGGTCTCTTTAATTTCAATACACCTCTATTTTACATGATCCATTATGCTGATTTCACAGCTTAATAGCTGCTGATTTGAAACCCTTTTTATATATGGAAAGGTTTCTGGCTGCAGATATCTCAGGTAATTTTTGGGGAATTGATCTTTAGGGAACTGATTTAGCACAATAAAAGGTTCTTGTGATCAACTGTAGTGTGAATTACCACTGAAACAGTTTTGAAATTGTATAAACACAATCCCAGCTGACATATTTATTATAAGTAACTTGTATCTACCAAACTATCTGTGGAACAGGGTGGGCAAACTGAAAAGCACAGTAATGCATGACACATAAAGCAAAATCTAACAGAAATGTAAGAACAGAGCTCACACTCAGGCTCCAAAAGCTTGTAAAATGTCGCGTAGCTTCATTTCAGTGCTAGTCAAAATCAAAAATGCATTCATTCATTTGGCTTCCATCCACAACTAATCATTTCATTTTCCATTCTGCAGCCTGCAAGACAACTTTCACTCCACTTCATTTATTCAAAGCTGAAAAAGACCAAAAGGGAATGCAAGAAAATAGTCAGTCTCTCAATATCTCCTCTTTGATGCAGCAAACAGTTGTCAGAGGAGGTCTCAGCCAAGTTCTTGGGAGAAAGCAGAGTCTTGGATCCCATCTGGGACGACTAGATGAGGTCTCTTGCTGTCATCGCGTCTGTTGTCAAGGCTGCATTTAACCTCAAAATTTATGGCTTTGTTATATCAGAATTAATTACAGATATTTCCCCCCAAAGTGAGTGACGTTGACGAAAACGCTAAGCGCAGGCAATTTAGCTCTATTTGCAGATTAATTTGGGCCCACCTGTGATGCTTGGTGCGCTAAGTAGGTACATCAGTTTTAATTACAGACCTCACAGAGTGGGTTTAGTTAAATTACAGTATTAATTATCACATTTACCAGATATCAGAGTGACAAACGGTTGTGGAGAAGCGCTTCCTTCGAACCTCCTGTTTCTCCAGACAGTGGCTCCGCTCGTGTCCTTCAAGCAACCTTCAGGAGAGCGGATATGATGGAAGGCTTTGTTTCTGAAAGACGAGTGTTTACCTTGATTTACCGCATAGGATTAGCTGTCAAAGAAGGAAGTCACGTGTGAAGCGCACTACTAAATATGAAGTTTTATAGCCATATGGTGTAATTGGCTGATTATGTGGAAAATGAGGGGGAAAATATTTTAAAAAGGAGTTAATCCCAGTGTAAAAAGAAAATATGTGGCCTTTGTCTACATCATTGCCCCTTCATTCACTCAGCTACATTAATCTCTTCCAGGTTAATATGAATCATGCTTGACTGCCACTTCATGCATCTACATCAGAAAAAGAAAATAGTGATCTTTGACCTATGGGATCATTACAAATAGAAGATATATGGAATGGGTGATCAGTGTGAGACATATATCCTGTGTGTTTAAAGGAGGTCTACATTATAGTTCATATATGAATAATGGATATGGGATCAGCTTTGGACCTTATAAATATGGTCACATTTCATTAACAAGGCTGAAGAGCTATATGTTCCTAATCTATATGTTCATAAGAATAATTGTAAGTTATTCCAGGAGTTGGGGCTCTTTGTGTTCTTGCAGAGAGTTTGGGGAGCGTATTGATATGTCTGGACAGTTAATATGAAGCTACAACCACAGCTCGGCTCAGGGAAACAGCTAGCCTGGCGCTGTCCAAGCATCATATACTTGTGGCGAGATTCATACTTGGGCAAGAAATAATTCACATCATAAGCTGTGTAAAACCACAATGTTAATATTTAGACTTCTTTTTGGTACATATCAGGCAAATGAGAGATAATGTGTTGAAATTAACATGACAACCATTATTAAGTATGAATCAAATGTCTACTAATATTTGACACACTGAATGTACAGTACAGAGAATCTGCAGCTATTCTCATCTGCGCAGAGCTCCTTTTTATAAGTTTTGTTTCTCTTGTTTCAATATTCTTGCATTTGTGGGATCTTTTTGCCACTCTCTGTGAATAACAAAACAGCTCAGTTTCTGTAAACGGTGTAAAGCGGTTTGCTTTACACACAAAAAGATCCCCAGTTTGATCACAGGAGAAGATACAAACACAGCATCAGGAGACCACAAGATAGTGCCCTCCTAATTTGGGTCCCAAGCCTGGATAAATTGAAAGGTTGTATCAGGAAGGCTATCTGGTGTAAAAATCTGTGCCAAATCAAACATGTGGGTCAATCCGCTGTGGCGATCCCTTGGGAAATGAGGGAGCGGCCAAAGTGATTTCTGTAAGTGATTTGTTTTACATTCTCCAATTGTAAAAATGTGTTACCTACACTAAATTAAAAATAAACATTTATTTTAATATATGCATCATCAATCAATCCTTTCAGGAGCCACATCTGCATGGAAGGCAATGCCAGCTACTACTATGACTAATATCATTTATATACATGTTTAAATTAAAATATGTGCATGATTGTGTGAATAAGTATATTTGGTTGTTTAAAGACAAATTTTGATTTCATTTATTTACAAAAACAACATTATGCAGTTAGACCAAGAACTCTGGTCCTGGGGACTGCTTGTTTTCAGTTTTTAGCTGCTTCTCTGCTCTGAAAAATTTGATTCAAATGGCCATCTATTATCAGGCAGCGGTCACATTTAATATCCAGCTGATTATTTGAATCAGGCGTGTTGGAGCAGGGATTGGGCTCACTGAGTTAAGGTTTTGAGTGGTGGGATATATAAGCAGGCAAACCATGCATTAACATGAACTTGTACTAACTTACAGGAAATGAGCAGAAGAAGGTTTTATGACAGGAAAGAATGTGATTGGACAGTTGGGATCATTCCCTCAGTGAGGACAGTGAACTTGATGAGACTGACGGTGAAGAAGAGTGGACCCCAGAATCAGGTTTGAGGAACAGGGCTCAGTTAAGGGCCATTCATATGTGATGTGTGTGGCTAACTAAGAGTGGGTGTATGTAGATGAAGCTGTGCCTGTCTCTCCAAAACCTATCCACTCTGATCCAGAGGCTGCTGACGTCATTTCTGTTTTAATTGATGGTCTCAAGAACCTACCTCAAGTACTTCGCTTCTTTTTTGGGCCTTTAATGCTTTAAACTTGGACTACTCTTAAGTCATGAAAAACACATAAACATTCATTTAAAAGTTGATGCTTGGCTTCACACCAACACGTGTGAAACTAAATGATATTTTTGTGACTTTGTATATATAAATAAGACCAGCTTGCTTTTCTGTCATTTGGGCCTTATCTGCAAATTATGTTACCAAAAAAAGTCACACTTAACTGTCATACTGGCCTTCGACTGATCCCACCACTGGTGTTAATTACATTTTCAGATGAGCAGTGTCAGTTGTTTTAAAAAGGAGAAAATTAAATATGCATTTAACTGTATTTTTCACTGTGTTTTCACTATGTAGTGACAGTTTGAGGAGAATGAAGCCCGTTTTTCATTTATCTCTGTGATTTCTGAAGCACTTAAGCATGATTTCACCATGTAAATGAGACTCCTGTTCAAGTGAATGCAACTAAGAAATCATATGTTACAGGAAGCGTCACAGTGGTTATCTAAAAATAATTCTGAGTAGTCTTCGTTAAATCAAGAGTTCATCTCACATAAAATATTGAGTGCTCACTACTGTTTTTAATCTTGTTACTTAAACTTGAGTGTAAGTAAACTACAGTAAATATCCTTTATTAGTACAACAGACATTGCCTATTCCACTTGGTTTATTCAAGGCAATGGGTTTTCATACTTTTTCTTGGTAAGGTTAACTAATTAGAATTTACACTGCGGTGTACAGAAGTCCAGACAGAGCTGAAATGCTTCCAGGACTGAAGCCAGAGAGAGCGAGAGGGGCCTCATTTAGCCGTTGGCTGATGTTCTCTCCCACCAAAGTACTATATTAATCATAATCACACAACACCATTAGACTATGTCATTCTATTAAAGAAATCACATTATCATACATTTCATTAATTAAACTCAAACTCAGTCCATCCACAGACAGAGAAGGAAATGTGGTGTGGGGGGACTGAGGTCAGAGGGTAGGACACTTCACCACTCCACTCACCATCTCTCCAAAGGGAAATCAAGGGGACAGATTTGCATGTCATAGGCTCCTGGGACTGGGTGCGACTAGAGGTTTTAGACAATAGCATCTGATGATGGAGGTGGAGTGGAGTGTCTGGGAAGCGGCAAAAATCCTTCTGATAAGTGTCTGCACAATGGGGAAAAACAAGAGGAGGAGATGGAGAAGAGAAGAGGAAGGACCAGCTTCATCCTTAAATGCTAATCACTGGCTGTGTCATAGGGGGATCCAGAATGATGTGATGAGGATGCAGGGGATTCGATTTCTCCTCCCAGACACACACTCTTTTAGTGGCTGTGAAGAGACACTAGTGTTACGGATACCTCTTGGACAAGGAAAGGTGCACCTGCTTGTGCTTAGAAGCTGGCACAAGGCCCCGTTTGTTATGTTTTGTCCTCTTCAAGCAAAATTGCAGCACGATCAATAAAAGGAAGGGCAAAAGCTAGTCATGTGTCGAAGGCTGCTGTGGCTTTGTGGTTGTGCAATTTCTCATGTGAATAATTAAGTAAAAGAAAACATTTTAAGTCGAATTCAATAAAGTAAACCCTTATAATCCCACTGGAATTCTCTGACTAAAATGAGAGCTAAAAATCTTGTGTGTTTTTTTGCAGCAACACAAACACCTAGAATAGACATCAGCCTATTTTTGCTGTCCAACGTGCATATTTCCTCTTTCTGCATTTGGTCTAGAGATCCCCACTCTTTCTTATTTTACTCAATTTCTTCATCCCTGCCTCCATCTGCCCATCTCTGCCTCTCCCACTCGCCGTCTCTCTGGGTCTGATTAGCATGTGTAGTGTATGTTCCGTCACGCTGTAGTGTTGACCTGTGCTGTCATCTCCCTGATTACCTCCCTGATTCACTTTCCTTGTTTAGTAATGTGCAATCAATCATAATCAATTAGGCAAAATGTAGAATCATTAAAACCATTATCATTAATTAAAATAATTATCACTTTCTGCCAATGCTTCATTACCAGTGTTGTCTAACGTGTCTGCCACACAGCAGACTTTCCTGCAATGCTTTTTTTTTTCAGAAGAAAGAAGATTTCAGAAGATTTTAAAAGTTCGTTTGAACGCTCTGAAGTTATTTGCATGCAAACAATTGCTGATTGCATCGCTTTTGTTAATAATAATTGTAGAGTTTCTCTAATATACCCATTTGAATGTTAAAAATAAAATGCTACAGCTAAAGTTTAGGCTGAACAATGCTAACCAAATTTTTTCCCAAACAGAACTGAACGTCAAGCACATCCAAAAACTTTCCAACAGCGCACGGGCAGCTCTTCTTGACGCGACCTGAAATGTTTTCTCACTGTCTGTCCTGATGCCTGTTTACTTTCTCTCGCACTTGACCAGAAACTGTCTTCTCTTCTACCTCAGATCTGCTGCAGCCCTGTTCTTTAAAGGACAGGGCAGCGATAAGACAGAACCTTAATGATGTGTAAACATCCAGGGAGAGCAGAGCGCTCATCTAAAAAGCCCTGAGGGGGGAAAAGAGAGGCAGACAGACATGCAGCTCACTTAGTTTAGCACACTGCCTCAACCCGAGTGGTAATTCCAGACGACTGTCAGCCCGCTTCTCCTCTGTGTGTCTGTTGAAACCTGGAATAGACCTGTCACTCCCTAACCCCTAATAATTGCTTACATTGAAATTTCCTTGAAAGTGGGCTGGAGACCCTGAGGGTATCAGGGGTTCAACTGAGTGTATGCGTGCGTAAGAGATGTGTGAGCCCATGGGCGTCTGCTTTTCCAGCCCAACCCATTGGGCAAAGAAGGGTCTCCTCGCTCCCCTGCTCCTGCACTATGGAGGAGCATCGCTCACTGCCACCTGGGGAAAGCAGGCGTCTCATTGGGGTCATGCCATCCCAAGTGGAATGTGAGTCCAAAGGAAATGGGCCTGAACATTGCACAGTATCCCTAGTCTGAGCTCCATTAAGCCAGGCATCCTCACTGTGGGATGGATGTCCATTATTACACAGAACACAAGGGCCATCCATTGAGCCTAGAGACACACTGCCTCATGTCCTACATCACCACATTAGAGAAGAGGATAATGAACTTATAAGGGGCTTGAAAGGAGAGTTTTCAAAAGTCCTTGGCTTCTTACAGTTGTTAAACAAATAAAACATGGACCTTTGTTCAGTTAAAATATCAAGATGAAATCATGCCTTAATTCTTCACTATACTCTGCCTCCCTTTATAAACCATTGCAGCTCTCGTTGGAGAAGTCTATCTGGCTGTTCCATCTCTCTCGGCTCATGCTCATGGCACTGCCTGGCATGAAGGGGGGTCCTGCAGAGAGGAACCACAGAAAACAGGCTGTGAGACAGGAGGGGTCTCAGAACATGTGGCATCCCTCTTTCTCTCTATCAAGCGGCTGCCTGATTCTTCAGTGGAGCTCATCATGCCCACCTGATTACATTTTTTGCAAGTGGTCTCCAGGAATAAAAGTAATTGTGTCTCATTAAATGCTATGAAGTGTGATAGGAAGTGACTGGAAGTGTTTTGCCATTTTTGTTTTCTTTTTAGCGAACACTGAAATGATACATAATGTTATTATTAACTTGTTGGTTAATAGTTGCTTTCAAACCCTCTATTACTAGATGGCTATTGTAGAGTTGCAACTGATGGTTCTAAAAGTTTGTTCATAGCGCACCAACTAACATATATTGTATGGTTATTAAAAGTTTGAAATATTAGGCTGAAGGGTGTTTCAATGAGATACCAAGGGCTCCTGCCCTTGAGACCAGTTTGTCTACTGGGTCCTCCTTTTAACAGATGCTTCTTAAAGGACACCTTGTGCATATCAGTGAGGCCAGTGGCCTTAACTAAATAGCTTTGACACTCTGAGTACAAGCTTACTGATCAATAGTGAAAGCTTAACAACAAAACTGCAATAAAACTAGTCATTCATTAATCAACACATAATATTACTCACCAGCTATTTTATTAAGTTCAACTGCTCATTAACTCATACATCTAATCAGCAAACCACATGGCAGCAACTCAATGCATTTAGACATGTAGTGTTGCTGAAGATGATTTGCTGAAGTTTAGTCTCAGGATCAGAATGGAGAAGAGAGGTGATTTGAGTGACTTTAGACATGCTAGTAGAGCTGGTCTCAGTATTTCACTCCTATCAGCTAAGAACAGGAAACTGAGGACATAGAAATTGGACAATCGAGGAACGAACCATGTTGCCTGGTTTGATAAATCTCAATTTTTGCTGTGACGTTCAGATGGAAGGATCAGAATTTGGTACAAACAATATGAAAGCATGGATCCATCCTGCCTTGTATCAACAATTCAGGCTGCTGCTGGTGATGTATTGGAATGAAGGATATATTCTTGGCACACTTTGGGCCTCTTAGCAACAGTTAGGAATTGTTTAAATACCACAGCCTACCTGAGTATTGCTGATGAGCATGTCCATCCCTTTGGGACCACAATGTACCCATCTTCTGATGGCCGCTTCCAACAGGATAGCACACCCTGTACCAAAACTCAAATCATCTCAAACTTGAACACGAACATGCACATGGCAGTGAATTCACTAATGGCCTCCACAGTCACCAGATCTCAGTCCAATAGCGCATCTTTGGGATGTGGTGGAACAGGAGATTGGGTTCATGTGTGGCCGACAACTGTGTGATGCTATCATGTTAACATGGACCAAAATCTCTGAGGAATGTTTCCAGCACCTTGTTGAATCTATATCACGAAGAATTAAGTCAGTTCTGAAGACAAAGGGAGGTCCAATCCGGGACTAGAAACATGTGTAATGAAATGTCTGGTCAGTGTAGCATAAAAAACTTAATTGCTATCATCTATAATCAACTATGATATAATGTAATAGTAATATATATTTTATCTGCACTTCAGGACTGAGGGATGTAAGGTAATATATCATTTAAAAGGAAAATGATTTACACAGACTGATGACTAAGAATGTTCAGTAAATACAATTAATGATCTTTTTTGTTAAAAACTGATAAAGTTTAATATGAATTTACAATTTGTTGTTATTATTATTATTATTATTATTATTATCTCACTGAAATTGATCTAAGAGTCCCACTGCAGCAAAACAGCATGAAGTTCTGCGTTTGTGATTTTGTTGTACAGTGATACACTGGACACGGCATCTGATCAAACAGTGTAATAAGAACAAGCACCCAGAAAAAGACAAAAAGACATCCTGTTCTGTCCTGGTTGTCTCCATCTCTGCCTGTTTATGATGAAGGGCTCTTTTTGGTGTGAGAGTGAAAGAGACAGGCTGGGCTGCCTGTCATGTCATAAAGGATGCAGTCAGAGAGAGCAGACATGATTTCATGGATAATGATTCCTGCACTAATATCAGTGTGGGCTGCAGAGGGGATAACCAAGTTGAGCTGTCTTAGCTCAAATGATTCAATTAGGCCAGCTGTCCCTATTTGTCATGGCTCAACTGGCTTCTAGATTACCTTTCCAGAGTGCATACGTGCCTCTGCATTGAACTTACCAGCTCAACAATTTCATGAAAAAAAGAAAAGAAAAAAAGAAAAGCAAGCGAAACAGAGGGAGACAGCGCCGTGGAGGGGAAGGAATGAAACAAAGAATGCAGTAATAACCACATTATCCACTTAAACACTGAGGCCAATTACAGAGATAAATGTGACTTTTTGTTTCGAGGAGGATCCTTGTGAAATCAGAGGAGAGCCTTGGAGCATGCTAGAATGATGGGAGAGATGCTAGACATGGAAATCTGATCCACTAAAAGAGCATGGCAGAGGCATTGTGAAGGTCAAGAGTTAGAAATAAGGGAGAAAAATAAATTGTGAAGCATGATCTTCTGCTGTTTTTCATTCTGATGTAATTTTGAAAAATGTAAGATTATTCTTCATTACTCTGCAATTCTA
Organism: Bujurquina vittata; assembly: GCA_015106715.1. NCBI lineage: Eukaryota > Metazoa > Chordata > Actinopteri > Cichliformes > Cichlidae > Bujurquina > Bujurquina vittata. The sequence goes on along the minus strand of VUQK01005139.1, from coordinate 26,202 downwards.
TAAATGCCGACCGACACCAAAACACTGCAGCAGTATTGCTTCATCTTTTCCTCTCTGATTTTTGTGGGCCGAGCCTCAATTAAGTGTGTGATAAGTATAAAATTCAAAGAAGCATTAGAGTCATTAGTGCTGATTGAGTTGATGACTCCAAGGGCGATGTCCTCTTCTTTTCACTTTAACGTAGTTATGCACAAATTTCCATCAGCTAACCTTATCAGGTGTAATTAACACAAATTGTCAGTTTTGGGTCAAGGAAGAGAAGACAAGGATCGGCATACTAAAATGGTCAAATATTTCATTTATTAAAGGTAATTAGTTATGTTAGCATTATTAGTGCTGTCACTTTTCCCTTAATATGGCACCTACAGTATGAGTCTGTATCAATGCAGCGCACTCGGTGTAATGTGAGGAAGAGCTCGATTAGACATGCCTTTTAACAATTCAAAATAAATAACAACCCATTAAAAGCAGGGGCATTACATGCTTTGTGGATAGGGTGCTTGATGCTTACATGGCCATGAAAGCACAAATGATGTTTCATTTTTCACTTCTTCCTGGCTAAACAACATCACATTACTGTTCTCCACAGAAACAATATTAACACATGAAATAAAGGGTTTTATCCTTAGCAGCCTAATGGGACGATATTCCTTAAAGATGCTCTGCATACTTCCACTGTACTGCTCATGGCCTGATAACAATGACAGTTGGGATAATGAGATAACACTGCTGCGTGCATCAGTGCTGCTTCTTAACCCTATATGAATGAGCCTCTGTGAGGAGAATTATAGACTCGTATGTCTATAGTTCTTCAGAATCTCCATTTAATGATTTAAATTGAATGTGTTTCTTGATGACAAACATGATTACACAAAGATTTATGGTGTCCTTATGGCATTCTGGTTGAAAGTAACTCCTGACAGTGACTAAGAATTCTTATTTTTCAGATTAAAAAAGTATCAATGGTTTATTAAATTGCCATAAGGTACAATAACAACCTCATGGACATTTACTGATGACAGGCAGATGTCCAGAAAATGTAAACCATTAAAATTAAGACATCTGATTTTAAGGTGAAAAAATGTGAGAAATATTTGTCGTTAATTTTTTAGTCTAAAAGATAAATTGAATGTGCTGCTGTATGCAGTTTGTAGAGCGCTCTCAGATAGGCTGCAGTTTGTGAGTCCAATCATTTTGTCCCCTCTTATGTTGTATAAAAACAGGGCAGCCTCATCTCTGAGCTGTCAGAGCTCTGACTGGGATCAGCCTTATTACAGTGATTGAAAGAACAGCCCTTTGCAGCAAAAATACCATCCAGGGGACTTGCAAGACCACATTCACACAACCGAGTTCACATATTTGTCTTCGTTAATCCAATTCGGTTCTCTTTTGTCAGGCTTTCAACTCAACAGTTACACAGTTATGCAGTTGGTGAAGACATAAAAGGACCAGATATTTCCAGAGGTTGCAGAATTGATGCAGTAAATGGGGATGTTTCATGCTGTTAGCAATGAAGGTCCCCCAGGTGCTTCATCACTTTTGACCCTTTAAAGAATGTGATGATGGTGTCATTTAATGGAAAGAATTGCTGACTGATTGACTACCGATAGATTTACCTGAGCACACATTTCATTCAAACACTTTTTGCATAATATCATCTTCATAGGCAAAATCATCCCTCCTTTTTCCTGCTGACCATCCTAATAATACTTTTAGAATAAAAAGAGGATGCTTGGGATTAAACAATTTTAGATGAATTTAGCATATGCTGTAAGCAGGCTAATTTGCTGTTGAGATCTTTACCACTTTGGCCAAATAGTGACTAACACCCAGACTCAACAAGCCCAGGAATACAGAACGTCATTACTGCCTTATCTTTAGAGATGGAGCGAGGTGTCAATGACACTTCTGCTGCATGCAGGCAGCAGCTGAGCTGTGAGATGTCCTGGCACACAGCGCAGACTTCTTGGCCAGAGCTTTGCAGCCCAACACCCAGAATCTTTACCTTATAATTGTGGGAATAATCACTACACACAGAGATTACATATTGTACTCATTTTCAGCCCGATTCAATTTCACATTGTTTTTGTTTCTCAAATATTTTTCTTTGTCTTGAGTTTGAGGAGTCTGTACATGATATTTTCCCATTTCTTGAAGAAATTGAAAACTAAATATTTGTGGTATAAAGATGATATACTTTGTTTCCTTCCTGCTAAGCATTGTATATATCACTGTCAGAGCTGTAGGATGAGTATGCTAAAGACAGGAATCATGAGGAACACAGCCAGTCTGACTCTGCGGGATCGGGACTTTCTTCAAAAAAAAATAATAAATAAATAAATAAAAATAAAACCACAAACCACAGCTTGTCATTTTTAAGTTTA
>VUQK01005139.1:8897-23798 GCA_015106715.1 Bujurquina vittata | reverse complement strand
AATTGCTGTGTAGATTAACCAACTACCATCTTAAGTGATAAGTAAAGAGCATTATGTTAAAGCTTTTGACAGAGCCAAGCTAGCTGTTTCCTCTGTTACCAGTCTTTATGCTAAACTAAGCCAGTCCACCTGGCAGCAGCTTTATTATTTAATGGATAGATGGGAGAGTGGTATCAGCGTCTCATCTACCACTTCAGGTGTCCAACAGGAAATGTTTTTTCCACGTATCATTTGTGTGATTTCAGCTGCCTGACCATTAGTGTAATTTGTATTGATTTATGCAAAACTGGACTTAAAGCAGATTTAATATTGCCCTGGAATGGAATGAAAATTTTCAAGGAATGCCACTGGGTCTGTTTTTTAAGCAAATTTGAGTCTATCCATCGACTCTGTGTGCAGTGGCACTGCCATTAAAAATCTCAATTTCTCGAGTAGCTAGTAAGATAGATGGTCTCCAAAAATCATCTTATTTCAACAGGTTCTTTGCTTTCATTTCTTAAAAATTACAAATAGGTAATGTGGCATGTGAAAACCAGGCTAAAGTAAAGTATAATTTTTTAACTTTTTTATGTTTCCTAAAATTTCAAAACTTCTCAATTAACATGGAAAAAGATTTCATTCATCTATCTTTGTTTTCTATTTTCTATGAATTTGTAACTAGAAGATGTGAAACTACAGCTGTTCTTTGATAGTAACTCCACTAAGACTGCAAGAGACTGTCAATCACAGTCCAATCCAGACAGAGTTACCTCCACACGGTGAAGATAGAAAAGTCACCACCATCACTAAAGGGGCAAATCTGGCTGGCTGCCTGGCCAGGTCACACACCTAGACATGTGGGTGCAGTGAGCAGGAGTTTTCCCCTCACAGCCCAGATTGGAGGGAAAATAGTGTGTTGTTTATTTGCAGTTTATGCATCAGAAACATAGTTTTGAGAGATGCTGCAGATAGTGAAGTTAAGATAAAAAACACTGGAAATAATGCAAAGTCCGGTTGTGCGATTGTTTCATTGTATGGGTGTTTTCATGCGCTGCTGGAATTCCTGGTTTGTGTCTTTGGCTGACTTTTCCCATGTTGTGTCACATGTAGTAAATTATTTAAACTCAGAAAGAGTTTCACCAATTATGTAAATCACCCATTTTTAATTTAAGTATCAGTTATGTCCCTTTACTAATCAAAATAGATTAAGAAAGAAGGCAACTCTCTTAAAGCTAATGTAGCTACTGACTAATTTCCAGCCACTCAAAGAAGCAGCTACCTGGCTAACCTTAGTTTTCCTGAGTTGCGTTTATGTGGTGTTTTTATTCAAGTGTTGCCTGTACTGGGATTTGGGTTTTTGTTAATATTAGGGATTAGCTAAGATAACGTTTGCTATTGTTGCTTTCTGTAGATGCTTCAGGGAGCAGGAGAGAGGATTTGACTAAGCTGTTTGGTCACGTCCTTTGCATTTTTTGTGCAAAATTGACCCAAGTCACAAAACCGCATGCTGTTAAAGCAGCCACTTCTTCATTTAAAAAAAAAATTAAAAAAAATGTCACATTCCATTCACACTAATAATGGTAAGTATTTTGTCTTTGTTTCAGCTCTGTATTGACCATATCTGAATTCATCCACTATCTGAGTGCCCCTCTCTGCTGGAGAGCAGAGAGACAGAGGGTTCATAGAAAACCTCTTCACCTTCTCCCTTCACCCCTCCTTCTCTTTTCCATGTGTACCTGCAGTACTGGGCTGCACTGCATCACGGGTGCAGCTGAGGCCATGCCAAAACCCAATTTGGAACGTATCCAACACTTCATTGGAAAGTAATGGTTTTCACTGAACTGAGTTATGACCAGCTGTTTGCAGACAGTCTGTGACATACTGATGGAGCAGAACACCGTATGTTGCTTTCCAAATCAAATGATACAAGGAGTGTGACAGTGTGGAGAAACATCTGTCATTAGCAATTTTCAGCACGCTCCACTAATTCTGGACAAAATATGCTTAATGAAGTTACTGCAGGAAACTTCAAATATTGTCAGTGCAACAAGGCCATAAGAAGCCAGTGCTCACCAAGGCCTGTAATCTGATTCATTTGTTGTGAGAAAAATACAGAAGGAGGAGGGTAATTGTTTTTGATCATGATGTTTTTAAATGCAAATCACAAAGATTCTTCTTTAATCCCAGAACAAAAACCCGAGAAATCAAGGCCGAGAGGATGGCTGGCTCGCTTTCACTGATGTCCTCTCCCTTGTAGTGCGGCTTTAAAGATGGAGTTTCCGTACGGGAGAACACAAAGGCTTTGATGAGCCTGGTTATCAAGTCACCATATATACAGTACATGAAACTGAGGATAGCTTGTATTCTGTCATCTGCAGAATGAAAGGCTCGGTTCATGGTAAAGAGGATTGGGTATCTTTCCAAGTTATCTCACAGGTTGTTTCTTCACTGAATGTTAAATGTCAGAGAAAAATAAATCAGTAAGAAATGATCTATCTATCTATCTATCTATCTATCTATCTATCTATCTATCTATCTATCTATCTATCTATCTATCTATCTATCTATCTATCTATCTATCTATCTATCTATCTATCTGAAGTTACTTTAATTATATGGTAATGTTTGGGCCCTGTGACAAACCAACAAATAGGTTTCCTCCTCTGTGAATGATGATTTGATACTGAATTGAAATGTATACTATAAGTCTAGCACTAACAATATTCATTTGGCTTCTGTGTGTTTGCCGGTTTCCAAGAACTGTTCTCAATTTATTCAGACTTTGCTGTGTGGATGAGAGGGTTTGTGACAGGCAGCTCTGCTGAAAGTGGTCCTCTCCTCCAGAACAGTTGTTGTAGTGAGAAGTGTTAGAGACGGGTGGGCGTCTGGACCCAAGTATGCTGCTCAAACACGAGGCCTGTGTCTATCTGGCAGCAGTCTCCTGGCGGCAGAAGGGCTATAAACCCGCCTGTGTTAATTCTGCCGTAATTATCATGGGTGCCACATGTTATGCAGGATGTCCTACCACTGCAGAGCCACTCAAAAGTTTGCAGTGAAATCCTTGCACACTGCTGCTTAAAGCTGTGGCAGACGAGCAAATGCAGAAGGTGACAGTTGGCCATTGTGATTAGAAAGGGCTGCTCCTGGAGCCCTGCCCCATATCTCATTTCCTGTCGTGGCCCTTTGTAATGATGTGTTTTATGCGGTGCATGTTGGTGAATAACTGGCTGCATTGAGATGACAATAATCACCCATAATGCCCCTAGGGAGGGGGTGGCCTCTCTCGGGGACAACATTAGTCATAAATATGCAAAACGGCTGCTGTCCTTTACTGCACGCTATCTCACAAACACACTTTGTTTCAGTTCAAGGTTGATCTAACTGTATGCCTATATTTGAAAAAAAATTGCCGTTAGCAGAAGTTCATAAATAGGATAAGAAATACGACCTAATGTTACAGTTTTTGTTCTACTAAAAATCAGAGAATCTAAACTGAGCTCAACCAGGATGAGAATTTTAACTTGGCTGAGCAGTTTAAATATTTAGCTGATGATCAATTGCTACCATTACCATTACCATTAGTAATGGTAAGCTAATACAAGCTCCTCTCCACTGCTTCATCTTGAGTCCCTGTATCCCCCATGAGAGTCACAAGCAGCCCCTCTCAGCCTGCCTTGGCCGTGCTTTGGCAGGACTGCACGGTTTAGCACCCTGCAAAATCACACACTCTCCCCCCAGGAGCTGTAGAAGGCTTTGTGTCTGTCCCATCTTAACCTTCTCCCACTCCCGACATCCATCTGTCAGAAAACACTTTCTTCCTGTTGTCCTGTGATTCTGACAAGATCACCCACGTGCTCCCATCTTGATATCCGTTTACAGGGAGACAAGCAGATCATACAGTCATTGTTTCTTACGCTACACAGTAAATTGAAGGGCAACACTCTAAAATATTTGCATGAACACGTGCATAATCAGACTGTATAGGGTCCTGTCTGGACAGTAATAGCATCCACTCTGTAATATCAGTGATGGTAAAAAGAAGCCTTCTGTTTTGTCCTCTCAGCAGTCTAATCAGTGTTAACATACCCTCCTGTTTCCAGGAGGAGTTAGAGCAGGGCAGTGACATCTAGACATGTCTGTCAGGTTAGTGGATGTCTCCCCTCCCTAAATCTGCTGACGTTGATTTGTGAGCATAATGCCTGATTATAGGATGGCTGACAGATAAATTTTATCAAAATTAAGGCACAATTAAACATTTCATCTCTGCTAATTGCTGGCTGTAGATTTGGCGAGATGACCATGTGCTGTAGGAAATCAGCAACCATAACACATTTTAATGGGGCACAGCTGTCTTACAGCTTGGTAATATTTGCACAGTGCACCAGAACTGTAATTTATGAGACAGAAAGAGGGGGGAAATCTGCATTGGATTGAGTGCCAGAATAGATTTTGAATTTATATTCTTTAATGAGGTTCGGATTTGTTGCTGATGGTTGTTCTGCATTTAAGATCTATGCGGATGCTGCGGCGTCTTGGAAGAGACTACTGTTGTTTGTATTTCTTAAAATAACATTAATGCTGTATCTTGCAACTTTGCACTCATGGCATTTTGATTTCTTTGAGAAGCTCACCGCAAGAGAGGAAGGTGGCTGGTTTTTGAGCATGCAGCCTGGGCAGACTTGATGGGTTCACGCTAAAGTAATCAGCCCCAGTATTCACTTCTGCCAACAAATAAGCCTGGGAAATTCACCAAAATGTGGGAACAGCTTGGGAACAGATTGATGCAGAAGGGTGAAAAAGGCTGAGACTGAGTGTGTGCTGAAATGGGTGTGTATGTGTGTACATGCACTCAGAGCTAATTCCAACGCAAACAAGAGGAAGCTTCTTCTAAGTAACTCAGCTCTGGTGTGCTCCAATGGTATGTCTCCAGTGGGGTCTAGCAATGCCTCTTCAATTACATGGAAGTTTGGGCACCAAATCCCCTATAAAACATACTCAATGCATTGTGAGGAATATGAATTTTACAATTTCCACACTGAAAGGATCGGTGTTTATCTTAAAGTGACTGTTTCGTGTAAGAATTTGCACCTCAGCAGGGCCTGGAAGTTAGCAATGCTCCATCAGTATGCTTGTCACATATCGAGGCATAGTGATTACTATGAAAATATCACCATTCCGCAAACATATTTGACTGGATGGTGGCCTTCCATAGCAAAATCAGTGATTGACTTTATAATACATTCATCTCACTTAACTAATACCATCGCAGCATGTGGACCGGGCATAAACTGAACAGGGCTGGGTTGGACTATGCTGGCATGCTGCGGGCTGTGTTTGGTTGGAGCTCGCAGAGGTTAATTTAACTGCTGTTTCCCGGGTGACACCTTCAGTCTGTCATAGGCCTGCAAGGGCTGGGTGCTTGTAGCACTTCTTATGATACCCCACTGATCTGCAGTTGGGCTTGGTTCAGGTGCATCTCAGTACAGTAAACTCCCTCAAGGCTCTGGTGACCTTCTTTCATGAGTGATTATGGTCATATTTAGTGTAGTGATAGTAAACAGGGGCATGTGGTCATTTAGCTTGTCAGAGGCTTTGTCTTTATGATGGAATCGGGGCTTGTCATGGTGGCAGTCTATGTTTTTCTATATGAAACTTCAAAAGAACAGGTGAGGTGCAATGCTTATGGTTATGAAAACATTTCAGGAGTTATTTGTCTAAATTAATAGACATTAAGATGTATTTAAAGTGGTTATTAAAGTTGCCTTGCTTTGATACGATTAAAGTCATGTTGGGGCTGTGGATTGTTTCCGCTTTGCTTTGAGCTGAAATATGACCACAGGCTGGCATACAGTATGTCAGTTTGTGCACCGTGCTGGAGACTGACGAGGGGGCTCACCCTTACAGATAGCCGGCTGTTGTCCTAAAAGTGCAGCACATTGCCGAATTGCTCCAGGACAGAAAATCAGGGACAGCAAAGGACAGTGGAGTGTATTTTTCTACAGACAACAACCCACTCTTTACAAACAAGCACTGAAATTACAAGGACTTCAGTCACACAAAGGAATTATGTAGATTTTTTTTTTGGTGGATACGCTACAGTGAAGGTTTTGAAGCATTATTTATGCAGGGGAGTTTTTCTACAGTCATTAGGTCAGCTATGCGCTTCAATAGTGCATCTTTGCTGAGGCAATCCAAACATTAGATTAGATGTAATTGAGAGAAATGAAGCCATGCTTCAAGCAGTTAAGCCTTTTGCATTAAAGCATACACCGAAATGCTCTTTGTTAATCACTGATCAAGTGGGATATTACCTCTCATGAAGAGCTTAGTAATGCTCATTAAGGCATTACACAGTAAATGCCTGAATAATTATGAATTCCATTTTTCCTCCCTATATAATCACACAGTTTACCAAACAATGAATGGCATTAAAGTGAATGAACTTTTGGCTTCTAAAGGAGCATGACAAATGAGTGGTGACGTTACACATGTCAGTTTTTAATCCTGAACATACTCTTCACCCTCCTGGTCATGCAGTACATATGTCAGGGATAGGGACAACAGCCTCCTGCCAATGTCTCATACCATGCTGAATCTGTTTGAATCAGACTCATGCATGAACGGACATTTGTGCACACAGACTTTATTGCACAGCATAGTGCTCTGATTATTTTATTATGACAATTTCCAGGCACACACACGGATGCCTCTTTATAGGCACTTATTAGTGTTGATCATTGGCCCATGTGGTCACACAGCTTTTGCCACGATCCTGCAGGATACTGTTGCTGTATAATACAAAGGTGTGACATTGAAGGCATACGTCAGTACTCCTAGAAGTCACACATTAATGACAATATCTATTACATGACAATGAATACCACCAACAGCCATCCCACCTAACATTGTGCCACATGCCATATTTTCCCATTATTCAGGATTACAAACAGGTGTTTGTGTGTGTGTGTGTGCTGTGTGTGTGTGTGTGTGTGTGTGTGTTGGTGTGCGGATGTATTAACACAGACATCGCATGCCCTGAGTAGATCTGTATTTGTTTTTTTTTTGACAAGTGGTCCTGTGTGCTATGTGTGTGCTTATGTGAGTATGTGTGCGTGACAGCTGAAGAAGAGGACTGTATTTGTGGAGGAACAGCATGGCTGCAGAGAGGAGTGGAGATCCTGAGGGAGGCCTAATGGTTCCACTCCTTCCTGCACAGAGATAAAGACTCATAATAAGCGTGTATGCTCACCATCTGGCCCTGTGCATGTGGCCCTTATGGAGGCGAAAGCAGCACAATCTGTAAACGATCAGGAGCCATGGCGCTCCCCCTAGAGAGGCCGCCATGCAATCAAGGTGACAGATGGCAGCACCACTGCTGTGGCCTCATGGAGGAGATCAAAATCACCTTCAATAAACTCTGACTGGAATGGGCACAAGCCCCTCAAAAAGTCAGTTTGTCAGTCAAACTGTGGCAGCTTGCTGAAACAGGGGGAACACACAGCGGTCCGTCCGTCCACCGCCTGATTTCCATATTTTCCATCTGACTGAGCCTGAACTGTGATCTTTCTCCAGTTGTCCTCTCGACTCGTGCCGGCGTGGGCAAGCTGGCTGCCAGGACGAGCAATGCTACTGGGGGAAAATTGAGAACATGATGCTGCTAATGTAGGACAATATCAGCCGATGGTGGTAGAAAGACATTAAATAACTGACTGGTGCTCTATTTTTGATCTGACAGGACCCCCTGTGATTTGCCTCTGTGTGTTTATCTAACTATAGATTTACACACACAAGCAACCACACAAAGCCCAACACCACTGTGCAGCATATAATACAACTCATTATTGTAAAATAGCTTTACAGTGAGTGGCACATTTGTACTGAATGCCTTCCCTCTGATATTTTTTTGTTTAAGCATCTGATGAAGCAGCACGGTCCGGCCTCCGCACCTTGCCTGTATGTGAGTGTTTGTGTCCTGAGCATGGAGACAGAAAATGCTTGGGAATGCTATTTCACACATCCCCTTCATCTGATGCGCAGCTTCTGTCAGTGATGTGAGAAAAACAGCCTGACTCTCCAAGCTTTTTTTGCACCAGTGCAAAAGTTCAAAATTGAAAGCCATCTGTTCAAAAGAAAAAAAAAAACCTAATCTAGGCAGGGAGAGCTGCTTCCAAGGCGGTTCTCATTGGATGCGTTTCTTGTCTTTGAACTCCTGCCACAAGGTTCAAAATCAGCTCAGGACACTGTCATTTGCAAAAGAAGCCGCATTTATGTTGATGTTGGGCAAAAACAAACATGGTCAGTCTTTGCATAAGTACTAGATGTTTTTGCTATGCTTTTTGAGCTGTGCTTTTGAACATTGCTCTCCATTTATCTTATAAATTCAGCTGTGGGCATTTTTATTGTACATAGTATATCTGGATTCGGGGTCCTAACCATCCTCACTCTTTACTTCTAATAAAATGAGAGGCCTTAAGTACTTTCAGAGAAAATCAATTGTCCTCTCTTCCACTGCTGCCCTTAAGCACTCACTTAGTTAATTGCCACACTTATTTGATTAATTGGATGTGTTCCATTGTAGTCTCTCTTTACCTCTTATGTTTTATAGAGGTGTTTCAGAGTACTCTTAATCATCCACTTTTAAACATTTTACAAATGTTAAATATGTGCACTTTAACTAATAATTAGATCAATTACACTAATTAGTTTCATAAGTTGAACTGTAAAACACTGAAGTGGCTTTTATGTCTCATATATAGAGTGGGCTATCTTTGTGACTCCTGTTTGAAATCTGTGACCTGTGGCTGGTCTGGACGTTCTACAAGAACATCAGGGCTCTGGTCATCACACTTAAGGTTAAAATAATAGCACTTAAAATTCAGCCAAATTGAAGTTGCTTTATTTTGATAATAAATACAAGATGTAAGATTAGAGTCCATAGTGCAGAATTACGAAGACTTTGTGAATGTACAACTGCCCTAATCAATCAGACTGTTAATGTTTGTCTGTTACTGCTGATATGCTTCAAACTAACTCCCAGTTAAGTAATAATTGTATGTTTTCAGCTAACTGTATTTTAAAAACTTTTTATCTATTGATCACATTCTTTAGTGCAACTCAGAAAAAAAAAAGATGTACCATTAAGATGCATCATTTTGTCTGAGTAATTGCTGTGGATGTCATTTAGCTGAGTGCATCTCTTAGCTCAAACAGCACAGTATATTTGAAGAAATGCACTGATGTCATAGATGACAGAACGTTTGGATCATCAGATGAGGGAGCTCGTGTTAATCTGTCAATGCTTGAAAATGCAAAAAACTAAAAAAAAAAAAAACGTGTCCGGGTTGTACTTAACCCAATCATGAAACATGTGGTCTTCAAGACAAAAAAAATATACATTGTTTTAGCCAATACTCTTAAATTGAAATAAAAGTCACGTCAGATCCCACATATTATCGCAGATGATAACAGATGACAGATGAGAAAAGACCACAATTGGCAGGATTCCCTTTTCCCACTCCTGTTTTACTAGCGAGTGGCTGAGAGTGGGCGGAGCTTGTCAAATTGCTCACGGTCGCGCACCTGCTTAGCGATTTCTTCCTTTACTTTCTGAACTTCTGGTTGGACTACATTTTGGAAACTGTTCTATAACAGTAGAATTTTAATCTGCTTAATGAAGTCATAATGAAGTCCTGCTTAGTTACCTTCAGTTACAACAAATACCAAGTCCAGGTAAGCCAGGTTTCCAGCTATCCACTGCTCTCATTCGCCCTCCTGCACAATAGACTATTAAAAACATCCCTGTCTTGGAAGAGTTCGTGGGACACTACATGTTTATCACTGTAATTAACAGGCTGTTCTCTTGATTTTATAAACATGATTTAAAGAAACAAACTTTCATTTCGTTTTAAACTGAACTTTTTAATTTATAATTGTTTCAGTCCGTGTTTATTCTGCAGTGTTTTTATAGTTTGCTTTCATAAAATAATGCCTTTTGCACAATGTGTAACGTCATGTGCATGGTTAGTACTTTTCTTTCTGCATACTGTAGGTGCTGCTGAGCATTTTGCACGATGAGAAGCCTGAAAAAAAAGGTCCAGATTGATCAGAGGCCCACAGGTCAGCCTGTGTAGGCAAAAATAGTCTCCACCTCACTTCTCAGCTGCTTGCCTGGAGTCAACTCCCACAATGGATCTGCAAGCTCCACTCACTTACTGTACAAGTGGTACATGAATGGATCAACACTCCATTGCAAGTCCCCACTGCTGAAGTTTGTCTGTTTTGTAAGCAGGAAAAAACCTCAAACAGTGAAGAGGTCACAAAAGAGAAAAAGTCAAAGCACATAAAAAAAAAATCCACAGTGCTTTGAGCACAGTGGACATTGGCAGGTGCTCTTTGGTCAAAAATAAACAAAACCGTCATCACAAAACATTTAGACCGATTAATACTTGTTGGGGACTTTTTTATTGTACTTAAAATAACAGAATGAGGGAAGTTAACATGCTCGTTGTGTGTCTTCTGCTCCACGCTGTGTGTGTCACACACTCTGCAGATGAACAGAGAATGAACTCACACACATGCACACAGTGAAACAGAGTCAATGAGAGCTGCAACCCAGCAGCAAAGACTCTCACACTGAGCTGAAGTGAAAAGATAGAACAAAGACAACCTCCTTTGATTTGACTGGTGTTGTCAGCAGCTAATAATGTATTGCCCATGTTAGACAAACCTTGTTCTGTAGTATCCAGCTCTGACATCTTACCCCCCCCCCCCATACACTGATGTTCCAAAGCAAAAATGGCCCGCTGTGCTGTCGACTGCCTGTTTCAATCAGGATATGTCGTAAAACAAAAAGAAAGCACGTGGACGTGTATAAATGCTAAAATCTTGATTTTCATTGGAGGCAGCCAGTAACGCTCAGCACTGTGCCAAAGAGGTGTAGAGCCAACTGGGTTTGTTTCAGCAGGTGATCCACTTGACCTCAGAGCAGGAGCAGTGTTGGTGCTAGCAGATTAATAAAGAGAAGTGCTGCAGTGGTAGCTAATAGACCTTTCTCCTACCAGACATTTTGTCAGCTTTGGGGTAAGCATAGGTGAAAATAATGATGGCTCAGTTGCATTAAGTGTCCCTGTCAGCCATGACAGTTAACCAGCATGCACAAAAGCATGACCTCCTCTAAGTAGCCCTCATTAATAGACCTGAGGTTTCCCTACTGTGACAAAATGTCTGGCATGAAATAGATCAGCGTAACCCCTAGACAGTACAGAAGGCTCCGGCACAACACAGACAATGCGAGATGCTCTAACTACAAAGTGAGGACTTGTCTTCTTTGTGATTGTGCTTGAACCCTGACTGAATTTCAGAACCACACATTCCCTTTAAGATTTAGTGTCAAAATGTAAAGAAGGGACAATTGGTTACAACTTCAGTGGAAAATCTGGGTTTGGGGGTCTTATGATTGGAATATATCACACTGATTCATGAGTGAGCTCACACATTTCCCATTGCTTTGTCAGATGAGGATTTTAATTTGAGCCTCACCTGATGGATGCTAGTAATTTATGCTGATTAGAAATAAAGCATCATATTTTCCTTTATCTTCCCCCACCCATCTCAACAGAAGAAGACTTTTTTTCCAGAAGGGTATAGGGAGAGCAGTTGATTAGTTGTAATGTGACCGCTGTACCCCGCAGGCTGAAATTTATGTCCTCCATTTGAAGTGTGGCTGCGTGTGCTGTATACATCAGGTTTGTTAATGAAATTTGTCGCCAGGAGGGAGTCGGTGGCGGCGGTCGTTCGGCGCTTTGACACATAATCGTGTGAAATCTAACCTTTCAAACCTCAAGTCAGCACAACTTTAATTGTAGCATTAATATTATCCACATCAAAACATTACACAGTGTATTACTTTATGGATTATTGCCGTCAGACTGTTGTAGAAGGAATCAAATTACCAGTGTTTTATTTAATAATCTCCTTGTTTGCTTTAAATGCTACACAACCATATTAGGAAAAACAACACAGTGTAGCAGCACTACCTGTACACGCTCTGTGTGTGGATGAGTGGTAAAGTGAGGCCAGTGGTGTTCTGCTGTAACATGTGGACCCGTGTATGCTGCTGTCCTCTCCAGCCTGCCTGTGAGTGTATGACTGACAGGTGTCAGGCTTGTCATAGCAATCCAGGCTGCTGTGGGTGAGATGTTTGGGGGACAGTGAGAGATGGAGGCAGTGGTGGAGAGGGATGGCGAGAGAGTCTGTCGTTTCATTCAGGCTTTTCACTTTTATGACACGCATCCTCAACCCCGTATTGTCTATCAGTATCAGCAGATGACTGACAAAGGAACTGCTCAGCTACAGACAGATACACAAAAGGACTGTGTTTATGCCTATGCGTGTGAGTTTGTGTGTGTCTTTGAACTTTCATGGGTGAATGCAGGAGTTGACGCATTAAAACAATGCCGTGCCCTCACTTTGCCAGATCAGCATATCCTCACAGCCTCACAGTCATGATCACGTCTTGGTGTTTTGAGCACATACTGCAAACAACTGAGGCTGCTGCCTTTCCACTGCCTTTTTCGCTTTTACACTTGCTTCACTCTGACCATCAAAATGCTGACTGCTTTCCAAAAACTTGATTTCACAAATGGAAAAACAGCATCTGCTTTCCTACAGCTTCACATATGGCAGCCATAGCTTGCTCATATGAACTGAAGCAGGTAAGCAGGGTAGGGGGTTGGCCCCTGGGGACCTTGAACAGAGGGCCTGGCCCTCGGGACTGTAGGACTCTGCAGCAAGGACCATGCTTGTCCAGAGCCAGATGAACCTGCATATGAAATGAGGCCACAGAGAGCTGGGGACCATGAACATGGAGGAACATGGAGGTGTGCATCTGTTATGGTTATTTCAGTAAATTATTGGAGAATCTAGATTCACTCCGGACCATATTTATTTACATTTGCATACCTGTCTTTCCCACATGATGATTGTGTTTGCACAGACGTTAAAACCACTAATATTTATGGAGAAAGTGACTATTTAAATTCTTAAAACTCAGCTACTGTGACAGGGTAGGGTAGATTATAGTTCATTTTTGCCAATGTCAGTTGTGTTTTTGCTCATGCTTTTCCATCAATAATTCAGTGAATTATTGAAACTTGGAGAAATATGGCACATGTGAACCCAGGGGAAAAAAACCAAAACAAAACAATGCTTCAGTGACTTGTATGAAGCATAGGCTGGATATAAAAAAGCTACTCTGATATGTCCCATTAATTTGTGAACTCCCATTTTGAAGTCTTGATATGAACTGGAAATGACAAATGAGGGGAAGAAGTCACTCTTCAAAGTATACTCTGCTTTATTTAGAATGTACAAAATCTGCATTATGCTAGCTAGCCACTGAAACCTAAAGTCATCAGGAAACTGTTTACTGGGGTCATAAAACAAAGATTAGGGCAACTTTTTTCATAGAAAGTCTAACTTATTTTTACAACTAGAGGAATCGCCTTCCCATGCTTGCGGGTTTAAGGAATATCTGCATTGGCTTTTTTTTTTCAGACCCAGAGGCAGCATCTTTTATATACAGTCTGTGGTTTTCAGGTGTTCTTGTCACTGTAAGATCGGGGCTTGTAAAAATATTTTGGCCTCTTCGTATAGTGTGTAATTTTTTATATATAGATCATAGGAAAACAACTGACACATTTAGAAAAAATTTGCATCCATGGGTGTTTGCACTCTGAATGTTATGCGGATGATAATACACATGCTCAGTTAGATTAAATACAGAATTTTATAAATGTGCAGTCAGACTGGACTTGTGAAATTGACCACATTCAGTCAGATTAAATTTAATCGAGAATGTATTCTTTGTTTCTTTTCTTGTTTTGTTTTTTTTTTGTTTTCAGCTGCATGGTGAAATCATGCCAGCCGTACAGAGGAAGGGTTGGCTGTATTGAGAGCAAGGATGGTGACAGAGGTCAATAACAGCGTTTGAAGCTGTTTAATTAACAGCTAACTTTGTGAACTGCTGCTTCCAACCTGCTAGCCGCACTAAGGCCCATAGTTTATGGTTATGTTTACAACCTGGGCTGTTTTCAGGCAGCTACTGCTTTTTGCCAAGCTACATGTAAATTTGTTAAGCAGATTTTAAATGCTGTGCTTGCTCTAAAGTAACCAGTTCTGTTTTATGTGCAGTTTATCTTTTTTTTTCCTCTCCCTTTCTCTCGTCCTCTCATCTCCGTTCCCTGTGGTCTGGTCTGGTCTCCTGGTGTCGTTACCGGTGATCACAGCGTGACAGAGCGTCCTTGGGGAGCAAGGAGCACCGTTTACAACCCTTTTGGTGTCAGTGCCTCCTGTCTGCTCCAATTTCCACCTAAGTGCTGTACCTCAAACATTTGCCCTGTGCTCGCCCAAACTAGTGCACATCTATTATGCATACGCAGTCAATGAGGTGGCCCAGGCTTTCAACTTTTTTGCATGTCTTATTGTCTTTTACATGCACTCACAGACCCATGCATGAATTGGAGCTTAAATGTGGTGGTAAAATCATTTCCATTATCTGCCTGTAGGCCACGTAGAGTAGAAATTTGTAATGATTGCTAATTGCCTTGTTAGTATGAAAACAAAGCAGCATTTTTTTTTTCTCATGCTGAAGGGCTAAATTACCAGGAAACAAACAAGTGGAGGGGAACATGTGAATAAGGATGTTTTTACATGAGCATCTGTGGATACAGCTGCTGCTTGCTCTGACCATCCTGCCTTCTCCTCTCTGCTTCTCTCAGGCTCAAACAAACAAAGCCAAACAAGACAGCATCCTCATGTGCCTGTTTTGGGTAAGTGTTGTAAACTACAGGCCGTTTTTTATGACATCAGTTCGTGTCTTTTTTTTTTTTTTTTTTTTTTGATTTTTGATTAAAAACTTGGCTT
>VUQK01005138.1:1932-12845 GCA_015106715.1 Bujurquina vittata | reverse complement strand
CTCTCTCTCTCTCTCTCTCACACACACACACACACACACACACACACACACACACACACACACACACACACACATACACACACACATGCAAACAAGGAAGGTGAGGCGGTGACTGACACTCAAAAGTCTGAATGTGTATGTTGAAGGTGCAGTGAGCACCCGACCCAGCTTGATAAAGGAGCAGCAAAAAAAGAAGAAAGATTAAAAGATATAGGTGGTTCCAAAAAAAAAAGTGTGTCAAAAGAAAGACTATTCTTAGGCTAAGTGAGAGGACAAGTGAGTTTGTGAAAGTGGGACAAACGTCTGAGACAAGTGGAGGAGTGAGGATGATGCGAGGTAGGGATGAAGCCCTTCACTGTGTGTGTATGTGTATGTGTATGTGTATGTGTATGTGTATGTGTATGTGTATGTGTATGTGTATGTGTGAGTGTGAGTGTGAGTGTGTGTGTGTGTGTGTGTGTGTGTGAGTGTGTGGGCACTAGAATCAAAGATTTTCTTTTATCAATTAAATCAGTTACATGCTTTTTGATCACGGTTTCTCTCCGAGCCTCACTGATTTCATACTTTATGATTATAAGGTGATGCAGTGACTAATGCTTCTGATTGTGCGCAGTGTCGCTATCAATACATTCAATAATAGCGTCACCGTTTGGTTAAAAGTAGCTGTATCTTTTTAAGCCTTTACTAAGTACCCTGAAATATCTTTGCTTTTATGCAGACGCAGACACCTGTGGCTTCAAACACATCAGTTTTTTCAGGGTTCCTAATTAAGCTTTTTGTTCACGTTTGAACTTTGGTTTCTGGTGTAATACGGCATTCAACAGGAAAACACCGCTGAAGTTTAGGTGCTTCAAAATTTCACAGTTTTGTTCATATGCTGATGACAGTTTTACAGTTTTAAAGCTTTATTGAATCCCCCAGAAGGACGTTGTTTTTAATGGGGGTTTT
Organism: Bujurquina vittata; assembly: GCA_015106715.1. Lineage (NCBI taxonomy): Eukaryota > Metazoa > Chordata > Actinopteri > Cichliformes > Cichlidae > Bujurquina > Bujurquina vittata. The sequence continues at coordinate 11,897 of VUQK01005138.1, read as the reverse complement.
TAATAGTAGAAGGCGTGAAAACACACACTTGTTCTTATACTTATGGTTTTCAATGGTTAGAGATTATTTAATCTGTTTTGAGATGGTGGATCTTGAGTATGTTCACACTGATTGATGTGTTTCAGTTTTACTGTTTGGCAATATGACTCAATTTTGAGCTCCCTTTGATGAATTTAAGATTTGAATCATGCCACAGATATTTCTGCCCTCTGTAACTCCCACATGTACAGTATACCTCAGATAAGGGTGGGTTAATTCTGTAGCGTGAGATGGTTGTAGAAAAATGTATATTTCTGGAAACAATACCCATTCATAATATTGGCATAACACCTTTTGTTTAGAGTCAGGCTTCCATAGTAAATAATTTTCTTTAACAAATGAAAGTAATGATTGGTGGTAGACCCGGGCAAATAGGTTATAATGTAATATTTAAGATGTCGATATTTTCTTTTATTTCTTTGTCATATTCTTGCACTTGAGTGCTTATTAGCGGAAAACAGGATGTTTCACTACCGCAGTGCAGCACTTTAAATGGACGGACTCCATGCACGTACAGGATGCAGAGGAAATGCTTAAAGTGTGATACTGAAAATGATTTCTCACACAAATAACTTTCAGATTACCAGTTTTTAAACACACAAAATGCACAAAGAGGAGAGAAAAAGCAAAGGGAACAGTGATGAGAAATAATGATTTATCTATTTATGCTGCTTACACACTTTGACTGTTGCAACTTGCAAATGCATATAGACATACCCGCATGCGCACACACACACATACACACACACACGGATCTGCAGCTGCTTTTTAGATGGCGCCTAGATGCAGCATATCTCTGCCCTGCAGCTGTGCTGTGGATACTGCCTGTGTGAACAAAAGGAAAGCAGCCTCTGATCAAAAATATAACTTAATATCTTTGCGCCTTCAGCACAGCTGGGAGACAATGAATTATCTCTGGCATTAGGCATTCGATTCCATCAGGCACCCTTCAGATGGCTTTGTTGCTGTGTTTAGGGGATTCCTGTGTAGATTGTTACAGTTTCTTTATCAAAAAGGATTTCCTTGTTCCTCTGGGTGCAGAAACCTGTACAGCACTTCCAAAGCAGCAAAAGCGGTTGGCTACAGATCAAAGGAGACATGAAAATGGCAGGTGACACATTCCCCCCCCCTCAAAAATTTGGTAAATGAAATAGAAAAGTTGAGCTGATTCATACCGTTCACTACTGTCAAAACATTACCTCCTTCAAACACCTCCGAAATCAGAAGGTACTTCAAAGTCAAATATGTTAAATCTGATGCTAATTGGTGTTCAGATCTGCTTTGAAAATTTCCTCAGATAATCGACTGTTGAAAGGTTTTTCCATCTGTTGTTTGTTATTGTCAATTATTGAAACTTAATAGTGAAGGAGTTCTCGCATTTATTTAACTACCACAGTCTGGCTCCAAGACGTGAAAATCCTTTTGCATAAAAACATATCTAACCAAAATATTTGGTCTAAAAAGTTGATGTGAAATCTCATTTAATTCCTGCCTGCCAGTGTGTTTTATTTTATTTCCCTCTGTTTATTTATTTTATTTAAGTGCAGATTATTTTATTTTTTTCAGTTCTAAATCTTGGTTTCTTATAATGAAAACTGAACCTGCCATTTTAATTCTTCTCTCTGTAAAACGGAGGTATTTGTTGTGCTTTGCACTGCAAAGTCTCACCTGGTGGAATACATAGTGAAATATTCATCGTTTACTTAATGTGTTTTAATGCAAGGACCAAAGAGATGCATGCATTATTATTTAGTATTATGTACACAGTTATTTGTTTAAAAAAGCTACTACTGTGCTTTTTTTTTGTTCTGTATATTAGTTTCAATGCAATAGAAATTCTTTTTTGACAAATGTTCCAAAAGCCTGAAATATTATGAAGATTTTTATCTCAGAATGATCTTAAATTAAAATCAATAAGCGTGTTTATTATGTATTACAGATGATTACAGTCTAAACAAAATTGTACTTTATTAACATATTAGTACATTTTAGTCATATTAAAGTAAGTTGTTAAAGAATTCACCTTCACTGGTGTTCAAAATTAATAAAATTAGGCGAAACCCTCCTTTCATGTGCGTTAATGTGCTATATAAAAGCTTTCAATGATTAACAGCCTGGATCAGTGTGTTTGTTTGTGGATGGAGTCTGTATACAAAGCTTTTGTGCACTCTTGCTCGCGTATGCCTCAAAGGTAAGCTTCCGTCAGAGGAAAGTTTCAGGGTTTTTTTTGTCCGTTTACAGTTCATAGAACAGGCTGCTGACAAAGTGATTTCAGGCACAGGCTGAGGAGTAGAAAGTTGTTGGTTACGAGCCACAACAGTGGAGCTTGTGCAGTTTTCACCTATCAATCTGACTGCCCGTGTGTATCATCATGGCAAATTGCAATTCTTTGCCCATGCGATAGCATCACTGCCGTGCGAGATGCAATCGCAGAACTGGTATCTTTTTGAGATCAACATAAGGGGCGAGTTTAGTGCTTAAGTGTGGAATAAATGGTGCTGCAAGCAGTGGGGGAAAAAGGACCACGTTTCCACGTTACACCCCTGTCAAACTGTCTTTTTTGAAATACCTGCAGTGACTGCGTGGCTGCTAGTCTTTTCACTTTGTGAGTTTGGTTCTCTGTTACAGCATTGCAATAGAAAACCTTTTTACAGACGTGTCGCTGAGATCATAATAAAGGCCAAGCTTGTCTAACTTATGACTGCTGAGTAAGGGGAACTAAGAGTAAATGGGCTAACAGGCCATTGTCCTCCACTTTGAGACCTTGTCCCACATTTTTTGACATTTCTGTTGTACTTGTAGCATTTGTAGCATTATCTTTATCCGGTGCATAAATGTATAATATTTTGAAAGAAGAGTCTTCGAACTATTTGATATCACAGCTGTTGTTATCCCATCCTAACACTGTCTCTGGTATGTATCTGTATTGCTCACCCCTCTAGATACCCCACAGAAATTGTGCAAATGCACACACACATGCTTAATGTTCTCTTAAAAATTTTGAGAGAACTAATTGAGGTCTGGATTGAAATTCAAAAATAAAACCTGTAATTATTATTATATGTTCTCCAAATGATTTACACAGTGTTCTTCATTTAGCAGCTTACTCATTAGCCATTTAGCCAAAATGTTTGAGGGGATTTTGTTCCGTATGTTTAACCTATTAGATATTGGTGACTCTTGCTCGCCTTTTCTAGACAGTATGTCTGTGAAGGTTCTCAGTCATCCAGGTCATGCTAGTCTTAAGAGCTTCAAAAAACTTCAAACTGAACTTCTTTTCATCTCTCATCCAAGAGATTTCTTGGATGAGAGAAGCTTGCAGAAGAAGAAGAAGAAGTTTCTTCAAGATTCTTTCTTTCCTACCAGAAAATTTAGCGCTCGTGCCATCATTATTTTCCTTAAGCGTCAGAATCACAAAAATTGATTCATATTTATTGTCCAAATTTCACTGGAAAGGTGTTACAACCATGTTTCATCGTCTCTCCTGGCAGCTACAAATCAAAGCTTATATATTATTATGTTTAATCTATGTTTTGTTTGTTTTTACAATGACACTGCTTTGTCATTTAAAGCAAGTAAGTCACTGATAGATCTGAACACTGTTTTAAAAATTATCAGATCATCTCTGTGTAGCAGCATTTTGGTACACAGGACATTGTGTGCGGAAGTGTGGGAGGTGGCACTCTGTTGTTTGTCAAATGGCAAATCAAATATCTCCACCACTGTAGCTTACTTAAACCTCTACTTTTGCCAACACCATGTGTCACATGAAGCGGACATTTTTGAACAGACTTTGGATGTTTTCTGTAAATAATCTCACTTCAGTATGTGTTTCTTCATCTTTGTGTGGTTTGTATAGGATTAGTTTCATACTGTATGCTGTCACTTGTAATTTGTGCTTTCTTGGATTAGGGGTCGGTAATTTTTACTATCAAACGAGACATTTTTGAGTGAGAAAATCTGTATGGAGCCAAAAAACATGTTTGAAAGTGACAGCCTGTGAAGTATAAATGAGCATGTCAGCATTACTTAATGTGACTACTCTGCATTTGGCAACATGTAACTAACACTTTGCATATTTACCATGAAATTACAGATCTAAAATAACTGAACTTGCTTTATTATTATTGTCATTATTATTATTTTTATAAATAAAACAGAACAAATGTGAAATGGAGGACAAAAATATCTATTGTGTGGCCTACTTTAAAATAGAGGAGCTATAAAAATGCTGCATGCCACTGAGTCCTTCCTGTGTGTATGCAAATGAATCAAATACAAGGTACTTTGATAATAAATAAAAGAAATGGCACCCTAGAAGCTGTAAAATCTGTAAAAGTAAAAGGTTTCAATTGAATTTGGACTAAACGCCAGCTGCAGATCGCAGATTAACCAGTAGGCCACCAAACAAATGTGTCCGACTAGTATTAAAGTCTATTTTTCTCCATATTTTTTATTCATTTATTTTAATTAGACTCAGGTCTTAACATTTATGTGTTTGCAGCCATGCTAACCACTACTACAGAGGATAAGGCACCAGGTGATAGACTGATGCTGTGTATTAAAACATTTCTTTCTTTTTTCATTTGGTGTACAGGCTACACATTTTTGTGGTTGGAGAATTTAAAGACTAATTTAGAGCACTTGTGAAAAAAAAGCAAGATAAAGACTCTACAATATTAGAAAGGAAGCCCAACAATCACACGACCCCCTGTGAGCAAGCATTTGGTGCCAGTGGGAATAAAAAACTCAGTTTTAACAGGAAGAAACCTCCAGCAGAACCAGACTCAGGGAGGGGCAGCTGTCTGCCGTGACCGGTCGGAGGTGAGGGGAAAGAGAAGTGACCAGAGAGACAGGACAAAAGGCAAAATAAATATAGTTTATTTCCATATTAACATCTGTGTAAGTGACCCCTAACGGAAACAACTGGGGAAAAAAAAGACAATCTTCATCAGTTTTTGTTAAGGCCACAGGGAAGCACTGAAGACAGTCATGCAGAGCTGCAGGTTTGAGTCCCCTGGCTTAAATAGACCAGACTGAAAAGCAAAATTAAACTTAGATTGATGGCTTATTATTGTTCATTATGCAGATAAAAACCTGAGCTGTTGCTCCGCTGTTGCCATTTGTGACACCATTTAGGCATTTTCTATTTATTAATATGCGTGTATTTGTAAGACAAGTTCTGCTTTTAGCTCTATTGTGCACTAGAAACAATTGCTCATCTCTGGTGACTGAAAAAGACACTACTGGGAGAAATAATGGTGGTGTAGTATTTTTATCGCTCTGTCTCACATGCACGCACACACCAGGAGATGCTGGTTTTGATTGGTCTGTGCCTGTGGCTGGAGATAACCAGGTGAGCCAAAAATGGCTCAAAACTGCTGATAGAAAGCTCTACAGTGGTTGTCTGGCATTTATTCTTTTTTGGTAGGCGGCCTTTTAAAGGCAGATTGATTTTATTTCTGCCTGGCACCAACAAAGACGTTGTAATTGAGCGGGTTCAATGCAAAGTGATCAGAGTTATGATTACGTGGAAGATTGCTGGAGGGGCAGCGTATAATTCCCATGTGTTTGTGTGTGAAATTGCATGTGTGAACAGTGAAAAGGTTGTGGGCCACCGTGGATTTCCTGTTGTTTGAGGTTGACAATCAGAACTGAAATAGCAAAAAAAAAAAAAAAACATCAGACCACTGATGTTCTCTCTCTATCTAGCACTGCCAACAGAAACACAATTTTAGTCACACCTCAGTCACTTGTTTTTTTTTAAGCATGTAATCTGTGATAGTCAGGTTTTTGGTGAATGTTAATGGTTTCTTTAAACTAAGCGATTAAGGTGAAAACATCAATAGATAAACTGGTGTAATATTTTCATCTTTATCAGGGTGAATCATGAGGTTAATCAGTCACTTGCATTAGTAGGGGCTGCAGAGTTACCAGATTTGTGGCTCAATCGTACATGCCTTTGCTGTGTGTCTGTATTTATTTTATCTGAGCTCGGATGTTCACAGAAACCTTGTAGTGATCCCTGTGGCACCAGATAAAGAGGGCACACACTGACACACTAACACACACTCGTGAAAAAGAAATCTGACACAGTTATGCACGGAAATGCAAATACTCCGGTATATCATCAAGATGCAGCTATAATACCTTGTCTCGAAGAATACGGTCACACCTTCTAATTTAGAAGTAGGCGAAGTGATGACGGGAAAAGATAAAACAAACTGCACTGTTTTAGGCTGTTTGAGTCTAGGGCCCAGACCTGCAGCTGTTAGTAAAATGTGCACTTCCTAAACAGCTTATCAAAGATATTTTTGTCAGGGTGCATGATATAATTCTTTTTTCTTTTTTTTATGAATCACATAACATCAAAAGAAAGGGGGGAGGTGTGAGAGTTTCATAGTTCAGGGGCATGAGGGGGGAGGTGAGAGGGGATGGCCATTACTGGCAGTGATGAAGGAGAGTGCATTACTGGCAGCAATGTCCTTTATGAGCGAGATAGAGAAGGATTCACAAAGAAAGAAATGACATGAAAGAAGGAAAGTCAGAGTGAAAGAGAAGTCAGGCAACCACTTAAAAGCACTCTGAGGTTGACACCTTCATATTCGCCGCTTTTCTCCATTTGCAAATATTCCATGTCCTCAGATGTCTTTCAGCTTATTGCATTTGATGTTATTTTGTTCATTATTATTAAAGCAAGAGGTGCTTGAGAGGAAAATACCTTTGGTCTACTATGGTCACACAACAACTGATAGATGTTTAAGGGAAAGTACAGCAAAAGACAAAAGTTCTCACGGTGGGAATCATTTTGCAGTTTAATTATTTGGGTAAAAAAAATGCAATGTCATTTCAGTGGCAGCTGGTATATTTTTACTTAAAAAGTGATACGCTGTTTGCTATAAATGTTATTATGGAAGTATTCAAAAATATTGTCTTTAATATTCATAATGGACAAAATGTATTCTATATTTTTGTTGAAATAATGCCGTGCGTATGTATGATGGTGGACGCGTATACATAGAGTCTGAAGTGATAATGTCACATTACTGTAACATGGGTCAGATTAAACTACATTTTGATCAAACCTCACGCATCAGACGAGTGCTGCATTAAAAGAAAAATGTTTTTAAAAAAACTCCTCTGCTTCTGTGCTTGTTCAGCCCAGATTGAAGTTATCCCATGCAAGATCTGTGGTGATAAGTCCTCTGGAGTTCATTATGGAGTCATCACTTGTGAGGGCTGCAAGGTGAGATTCACACATATACTATGTACATACACACAGTTTCATCCTATTGATCAATATGAAGCTAGAAACGGTCTATTCTGAATTTTTGTGAGAAAATTCAGCAAATTGTGTAACTCAAATATCAGTGTTTCCCAGTCAGAAACTGAATTTTTGTTGGACTCTGCTAACCCCTCAGGGATTTTTCCGCCGCAGCCAGCTTCCTACCGTATCTTACTCGTGCTCCAGGCAAAGTAACTGCCAGATCGACCGAGCCAGCCGCAACCGCTGCCAGCACTGCCGTCTGCAGAAGTGCTTGGCACAGGGCATGAGCAGAGATGGTGAGAGAAAGCACACATGCACTGACATGACAGACAGACAAATCTAGTTTTTCTTAATTCCCAGCCACTGCTTATTTATTGCGCTTTTTTTTTTGCGATTTCCAGCGGTGAAGTTCGGACGGATGTCCAAACGCCAGCGCGACTCTCTGATCGCTGAAGTGGAGAGGCACCGACAGCAGCAGCAGCAGCAGCTTCAGGGAGACTCCCAGACTGTGTTGCCCTACCCCAACAAGAACCGTCAAGACCGCTCCCCTCAACTTCTTCAGCCCATGGCCTCGGCCTACTCATTTGGCGGAGACGGCGAGCTGTTGTCTTACACCGCTGATGTTCACCCTTATCTGATGTGCTCCCCGAACGACTCACAGGTGCCTCCTGTGATCTATCGCACCTCTGAGATCTCTCCCACTCCCAGATCCCAAGGGAGGGGTGACAACTCTGGTCACGCTGATGTAAGAGGTGAGGCATCGAGATGAGAACTGTGCACTATTAATCCGCCTCTTCTTGTTGCTTATTTGTCTCTCTTCTCTTTTCTTTACACAAGGATTTGAGTCCAGGCAGCCATCTCATGGTACGATGGGAATTCATCCCTACAATGCTCTTGAGGATCCTTACAGCCTGTATTCTCACTCTCTGCGAAACATAGGTAAACAAACAGCACAGTGGGCCAAAATGTACATTTCAGTTTGGTATATTTTTAATATTTATAAGTGCTGCTGTTTTCTTCAGAAGAACTGTGTGCCAGCATCGTGCGTTCCCACAGAGAGACCAGCCAGTACAGACTGGAGGACCTGCAGGCTCTCAGATGGAAACTCCTCAGCAGGGAGGAGATCCAAGCCTACCAGAGCAAAGTATGCATGCTCGTTTTTAAAATTTCACGATTGCTCCCTCGTATGTGTGACCTTACTCAGACAAAACAAAACATGCCATTTCACATGCCTCAGGTCTGAAGCTAGTTTTGTTTGATGAATCAAACATGGAACTGAGAAACGTCTTTCATCATTTCCCCCTCCTCTTCTTTCTTTGATCTTTTTTTCTTCTTCGGTTGATCAGAGAAAAAACAGGAGGATAAATTGAGTGATAAAGTACTGAAACCTGAGCAGCAGCTTGAATTGTTGGGACCGTGAGGATGAGTTTGTGAGAGATGAGTGAAATGTTTTGCACTTCATGGCGTATTAGCCAATGCTGTGATGCAAAAGGGATGATCAGAAACAAACTGAGCTCATAGTCTTTCTGTCTGACTCTCTTTCGCAGTCAGTGGATGAGATGTGGCAGCACTGTGCTATCCGACTGACTGATGCCGTGCAGTATGTGGTGGAGTTTGCAAAACACATCCCAGGTTTCCGGATGCTCAGCCAGAATGACCAGATTGCTCTTTTAAAGACTGGTGATTTTCCCTTCTCTACCAACACAAAGTATAAATATGTTTATAAAAAGGTTGGTCTTACTCTCTTCTAATCTGGTTTCCTACCTTTATCAGGCTCCATGGAGGTGGTTCTGGTCAGAATGAGCCGGTTCTTTAACACAGAGAACAACACTGTATTCTTTGATGGGAAGTTTGCTGGAACTGAGGTCTTCAAGTCTTTGGGTGAGGATTTATCTAAAGGTGTGAAACCATTTGTGCAATCTAAATACCGTAACTTATCAGCGCTCGGTGGTTTCTTGTCTTGCAGCTTGTGGTGATTTAATCGACGCAGTATTTCACTTCGCACATGGCATGTGTGCGTTAAAGCTGACTGAGCAGCAGATTGCTCTCTTCAGTGCCCTGGTGCTGATCAATGCAGGTAAGCTCAACTCAATCTGTCTCACTCGTGCTTTGCACGTTCCATCAGGAAGGAAGCAGGTTTTTCATTTCTTGGACTCTGTGATAGTGGCAGAGTGGTGTGGTGGTTGGCCTCCCAGCAAACAGGTCTTGGGTTTGCCCTTACTGTGTGGAGTTTGCATGGTCTCCCCGTGCCTGTGTAGGTTTTGTCTTGGTACTCAAACCCTAAAACATTCATGTTAGGGTGAATTGGAGATGATGTCTGTGTGTTAGACTCATAACCACCCTGAACTTGATACATTGTTGTGAGAATGGATGGATGTCCTTGATTGGGCTTTTTAAAAAAACGTGCATGAATAAATCTAGCAGGATAATAATATTTCTGCTCAAATTATCCTGTAATTATCCAATTTCCCTCTTTTCCATTTTGACTTCTGTACTTTTCTTCGTTTTTTTCTTTCATTGACACAAAGTTATGCTTTCTGCCCCCTGGTGGCTGTTAACAGACATGGTTCACATAGTGAACGAGGATGATACCTATGATAAATAAAAGAAAACACATTTCAAACACACAAAACAAAAGAAAAAAATAAATAAATAATTA
>VUQK01005135.1:28932-40213 GCA_015106715.1 Bujurquina vittata | reverse complement strand
TGCTTGTGCAGCTCGCTACAGACGCAGTTTGCTAGGTCTGGCTAGTATGTGCTCTGACTATCCAATCAAAGTGTATGAATATGCTGACTCCGCCTATGCCTTCGAGAAGGCGCTGGTGCAGACAATCAAAATCTGATTGGTTGAAGCAACAGGTTGGCAGACGCTTATTTTATGCTACAGAGGCCTGCAGAAGGGATTCTGAAGGCCTCCGGGCAGATTTCTTTGACCCTAGCAACAAATGATGGCTGAAATGTGATTGGTTAACTGCTTTAATATGAAAATACACGTCTGGAAACAGCGCGACCACGGGAAAAGTTATGAAAGGAACCGTACAGACCATTTGGAATTATTTAATAAGTATTGATGGACAAAATATAATTAATATGATTCAGATATTTTTTAGGCCTGCAGAGAAGGCCTTGCAGGCCCTGACGGCCCGCCACTGATTTTAGCCATGTACCAAACAGACAGCAGAAAGTATAGGATCCTTTCAAGTGTCTCACATGCATCTCACAGTTCTTCTACTTTAGGATTTCTCTAAATAGGTGAAAATGTAATGAGTGTGAGTGCTGTAAATGTACACAAGTTACCAGCTACATGGTGGATGTTACAAGGTTCACTGCTTCAATAGCTTTCAATTCTATTAAGATACAATATATTATCATTCAACAGCTGATTACCATAACAGTGAGAGCCATGTTTCCCATAATTGAAGATATGTGTGTAGCATAGAGAGGTGTATTGTTTGCTGCATCCATGAACCTGGTCTGACTCTAACTGACCTTTGCCAGTGTACAATAAGTCTTTGTAGATATGAAGCCGAGCCATGTAGCTGGATAACAGTGGTTACAGCAGGGCTAAGGTAATGTGCAGAGCTGTAGAAAGGCTTGGTATGAGAGGACTGTGAGGACTAACAAACAGGAAACATCCTCCAAACTCTTAATGAAAGTTTGTTTAGCTCCTCGTCTCCGCCGCTTCCATCTGAGCTCCTCAGCGTTCCAAATTCAACGTGGAAACCTCACACAGAGGAAACGCTCTTCTGATGATCAAGGTCTGTTTTCAACGCCCACAATTGAGTGAAATCAAAGATATTTATGTGCTCACAGTAAACAAATGAACGCGACCACAGGCCATAATTGGCTCCAGGAATGTGAGGAACTTGAGTGGTGCTCAGCTTCCTTATTGAAGCGTTTGGGTGGATGGGAAGTCTGCTTCGTCTCTGTGCTGGCTTTTATTGTCTTTGGTGATGATGCAGACAGAATTTAATGGAAGCTGATGCGTGTTCTATGTGAAGACTAAATGATTTATACATTTGTGATGTTGATGGATGCAGTCACGGGTGTTTTCCTGCTCCCACGACCAGTGTCAGACATAATGACCCTGTTGTTGCCTTGTGTAAATCTGGGTGTCAGCCTTTAAGCCTGATGTTTTCTCATGGGCCCTGAATGGCACAAAAGTTATTGTTTTTGTGTTGCGACATTTCTGTGAACACAGTCCAGAGTTTATAGTTTACCGGGGGAAAATTCCCACTCTCAGGCACTCATTGATATGTCATGACAAGAGAAAGCAAAGTGTTGGCTGAGTCTGCTCCAGCTGATTTCTCTGTTGAAATCCAAGCCTAATGTTTGGGTTAGAGATTGTAATTTTGTAATGACTGTTTACAGAGCTTTAGGGCTGGCTCTGAGACACTGAGAACAGGCTGAGCACACCTCACGCACTGGCCTTTAGCTGGATGGGTCAGCACACATTCATGTATATACCTTTAAGTGTTTGGGCTGATATGGTAAATTATTGTTGCTGCTTTATGACATGACATGGCTTGCACAGGTTTGTGTTTGAGCTTTTTGTTTTGCATCTTTTCTGCTTTTAATCACTCGCTTTGTTTTCACTCAGTTAAGCTCGTTAACTGTGACCGTGCTTGGGTTAGAATATTATAGCTGTAACCGTGCACGTGTGATACCAAAGTTCCCAAAGTGCATCTTAGCATGTCACTTTCCACTTTCCCACTGCCAGGGTTCCGGCTCCAGTATTTGAGCCCTTACCCGGCTTTCCCACTGCGAACGCACTTGGGGCTCGGACAGAAAACGGGTTCAACTCGGGCTCTGCAAGCAAGCTGGTCTCGAACCAAGAACCTGTGACTTGCGAGTTGAGTGTTACCGCCGCCACTGTCTGCCATTATACCCACACACGACTTTTGCTCAACCACATTTTAATCACGATGATAAATTGTTGCAAAATGAGACCGAGATCTGCCATGTTTGTTATCCTGCGGGAAAACTGTTTCTGGGTTACGAACAGCGGCATTCGTCGGACAAGGACTCACCCACGCTAACGTCATGGATCAGTTCGCACGCGTGGTGGAATCGCGTGCCCGTTCACAGGAGTTTCTCCGGTTCTTTTGGTAACGGCACGGGCACTGGAACCGGAACCAGAACCTTGGCGGTGGGAAAGTGTTAAATGAGACGCTCGTGGCTCTGCTAATACGACAGCCTGAGATGAGGACAGGGTGAGATTTACTTTAATTAAGGGCTTATTCTTTTGGAAAAATGAATTTTGTAAAAACAGACTGAAGACAAATAGGTGACTATCTTACAGTCGCTCAGCATTATACAGCCTTTAATCAGCAGGTAAATTACAAGGATACATTTTCTCTGCAGTATCAAAGCTCATTAAACCAAACCAGTTCCTCGGGCTTTCAAACACCAAGATGTGATATTTGAGTTTGATTTTTGAGTTGTGACAATGAGTGACAAAAATATGATTTCAGTTTGGCAACTACAAACTTTTTTAACCCTAGAAAGCGTTAGGGTTCAGTGTTAATGAGTTATCTTTAAACTGAGAGCTGCTGCCAGTTTAATGCGATTGAAAAGCAGCCAAAGTCTCTCCGAACACCAGATTAGAAACTGAAAACATGGAGGAAAAAGCTCTGATTGATCAGGTGAACATTACAAAGCTGTGCAAATGTGAAAAACATATGAAGCTCCGTTTCCCTGTTAATCATGGTCAGATTTTTCTTGAATCTATATCCAGGACATATCATCATCTAATAGCAGTGCAGATGATCCAAAGCTGCCTTCAGGCCAACACCAGCCGAGCCTCTGATGACAGACGCTGCTGTGTGCTGGGCACAACCTCACATTAAAGCTAATCCTTAAATGTTATTTTATGAGCTTACACTTTTCAGGGAGCCTTCCATACAGTCCTCACTGCGCTACATCATCCCTCAAGAAATGAATAAACAATCTATGGGTCCGATCTGCCGGAGCCTCTGCTGGCTGTTTATTTTAAGGCCAGCAGGTAGCTCACAATGGCTGTTTTGTTAGACATCGGCAGCGCGGCTGCATTTAGAAAAGAGATGAATGTGTCTCACGTTTCATTCAGTGGAAAAAAACTCGATACATAACATGAACTCATTCACGACATGCTGGAACAAGACTGGAAAAAATTATTTGGGCTTTACTTCTGATGTCAACACATGAGTCATTTCATCATTTTACATCACAAACCAGTCTGGAGCAGGAAATCTGAGAAAACTCATTATCATCTGATCATATTTTGGATTTAAAAAATCATTTGATGGAAGGCTGGGCCATCCACAAACACACACTTGCAGCCCTCAGCCCCTCACACACATCTATATGCCTTTACCCCAGAACGAGTGTGAGCCCTCAGCAGCCACTGAAAGCTTCATTTCTTCACTAGCTTATTGATCATCTGGTCTTAACTGTTTTCTGCTCAGCATCCCTCCGTGTTTTTCAGGGTGCAGAGTTCCTGTTTCTAAATTCAACCAAGAACCTTTCAGTACTTAAACTGAACCTGTCGGTGAAAGTGAAAGTAAAGAGTGAGTAAAAAACTAAACACCTCAGGATCTGCAAAAGAAAAGAAACAAATCCCACAGTCAAAACGCCAAACTCAAGTGTCCCAGTGGGACCACAGCGGCCTGCCGGACAGACCTCAGAATGGGAGGTTGGCGTCTCTGGGTGGGGACGCCTGACAGAGGACACCTTGTGTGGAACAGGGAGATGGTGTTGGCCTCTGAGAAATGATGCATTACACCCCATGATGGGAATGTGTTGAATGCATTGTCTGTGTAATTGTGCGAGATCTGAAACTCCGGAGCCGGGATTCTCAGGGGCACTTCAGCTGCCTCGGGAGAAGGCACTGGCTGAAAGACGGAAGTCAAAAGTCTGCAGAGCAGAGTCCAAACCACAGAGCAAGATGACTGATTACAGCCTTATGCTGAAAAACCTGTTCTGATCTGTGGCTGTTTTTAGCTAAGTAATGCTATCTAAATCCCTTGCAAAGACATGGATATCTCCTTTAAATGCACCACTGCATCTCTGAGAAACACTTTCGTGATGTAGGCTGAGTCAGCAAAAGTGAAACAGGCACTTCATTGTTCAAAGGTCTCATGTGTTATTACTTTCTGGGGAGTGACGCAACAAAACTGCAAGGATGAATTAGCATAAGAGGGAAAGAACCCACATCGGAGCGGGAGTTTGGCTGACCTTTCTCACGCCGCGCCGCCGACACCTCATAATGCCGCGTGTCATTGAACAGCACCGTGACTCAGTTTATCACGCCTCGCACTGCGAGTCCTCCGCTTGTTCATCATCCCCTTGGGGGAGAGAGTGGGGGGGGGATCACAAACCACAACCTAACCTCGGTGCAGGTGTGCGACCAAATCATTCCCCCAGTCTCCATGTGTCTCTCACCGCTCCTCGCCGGATCCCCCCGGAAAAGATTTGGAAGTGTGCATCATTTGGTCGGAGAGAAGTGCTCCTGCTCCGTGTTAGCAGCGTGTGAAACCCTCGATTTCTAATGTAACGCTAGCTTTATGATCTCAGACAAAAACAGGCTGAGCGGGCATTTGTTCAAACACCTAAAATGAGCGATGGTGCGCTGATGCTGTCATGATGCTGATTACCGTCCTCCTGAAGGCAGGAATACATGACTTCAGCAGCAGACGTTTGCGTAGCGTTCACACCAAAGTTGACCAGTCAGTCCTGAGTTCTCTCAACCTTTACGAAACCTGTTTATGCTGCCTAAGCTTGACCTTAACCGTGAAGTGTTGGAAAACACCTACATTCAGTATGCTCGGCCCTTTAAAGGTTTTT
Organism: Bujurquina vittata; assembly: GCA_015106715.1. Lineage (NCBI taxonomy): Eukaryota > Metazoa > Chordata > Actinopteri > Cichliformes > Cichlidae > Bujurquina > Bujurquina vittata. Next base: position 35,096 of record VUQK01005135.1, on the reverse strand, counting down.
GTGGACAACAGAGCTGTTTGTCTTTATTTTACGAACAATAAATGCAACATTACAATTTAAAATTAGACAATTATATTAGTTCTTATTTTCAGTAACTCTGCTTCCTTCAGCGTGTCGGGGCTTCGGTTATTTCCTGTCTGAAGAGTGCTTTTTCTGCTAAAAGTTGTTTTCTGTTGCTACATGTGCTAAATTTAACAGATGGTGTGTAAGACGACCTCTTTGTTTCCCACACTTGTTTTGGAAAAAAAGTCTTCACAGGAAGTAATTACATTACACCCGTGAAGCTGTTACTCAATGATTTGCTTGGCCTTCATACATTTTCTCCTTGAGTTTTGAGAAGCTGCAGTTTCATGGCTGCTTCTGCAAAGGCCTCAGGAGGCTTAGAACTCCTCGCTGATGAGCTAACTCTGCAACATGAGCTACATTAATGCTCCAGAAACCCTTGCATTTGCTATAGGTCAGTAGTTTATTGTGAAAGTCCTTGCTAAGTTGGCCCATGGCGTAATGGTTCCTTACCTGACAGGTGCACAGGCCGCTCTCTGGGACAATTGTTTGAGCCAACTGGAACCTGCAGCAGGTTTTTCATGTTGCACTGAGCTCAGTGAGGCTGCAGAACAAAAAAAGCATTAGCGCTGGCATCTACAGTTCTGATCTAGGCTACTTGTAGTCCGTGTAGTTTTGACACATTTGAGCAGGCTTTGGTTGCATAGAAGTAAGCAGTTTGTGCATTTGGCAAAATGTAATCGGGAGGTGGAGCAGATCATCTACTCGTCAGAAGGTTGGTGGTTCTAGTCCTGGCTGCTCCAGTCTGCATGCCAAAGTATCCTTTGGCAAACTATATGACACTGTTAAAAAAGACATTTCCAAGCTCAATGAGACTTCTTACCTGGATAAATACACAGTCACAGACTATGTCATTTTTTCCCATGAAAACAATGAATCACTAAATAATTGGTCTTCTAATGTGTTCTCTGACCTTTCTATTTTATCCCTCTGGACAGATGCCAAGAGCAAAAATTCCCCTTTTCTCTGGTATTTCCATTGATGCTAAAATGGGCCTTTGTCAGTGCTGAAATGTTGGGAGGAACACTGCAGACCAAAATTTCTGCTTCACTGGAAAGTTTTTTGGTTTTCATTAACTCAAGGAAAGGATAATGGGGCCAAAAGACGTGGCTTCAAAAATATCTCATGATGGATTTGTTCAACTTCAGACGGGCATCGTGGTCCACTGACACACAGGCAGCCTTTCCTTATGAAGCACTCAAAGATCACTTAACAGCCCTCACATGTCATTCATGTGCACACAGAACTAACAACCATCGATTAGTGGATTCAGGTGCACTAATTCAAGCGTAGAACAATGTGGGTACTTGAGGAATAATAGCCACTGATCTTCAAAGTAGCTCAGCAGTTTGATTCCTCAGTGTGTACTTTGTTTGTGTCACAACACAGGGAGGCGTTCTGGGCAAAGTGAAGACTCCCAGCTGGATCTGGCGACCCATAGAACCAGCATAAAACCCGTAAGAAGGGGATGAAAGAGGGGTTTAATCCCTCCGATTGAATATGCGTTGACAGCACACATCGAGGGCCTAAAGTGTGGCAATGGGGGTAGGTTATTATCTGGCTGTCAGCCCGGGTAGCTCTTCATACACAAATATTGTCCAGACACTTCAGATCTCATTGTTTGAATCAGGATGGAAAGGATTTGGCTCTAAAGGGCTGGTGTAACTCAGAGGCTGGGGTATCACATCAGAAGAAGAAGAAACAGCCTTTATTGTCCCACAGAGGGGAAATTTGGGTGTAACAGCAGCCGCAGTTATTAAAAATATAAATATAATTGACATTATCGAAGAAAAAAGGTTCAGTTCACTGATCTATGTAGATTCTTTGAAATTTCAAAGATTAGATTAGATCAGATTTAGATTAGATCAGATTAATCCCTTACTCATGGAAACTAAAGAAGAGAGCCGTGAATGTTCGCAGCTGCTGAAAATTCCCTCCATGCCGTGAATGAATTCCCTGGATCCACGAAGAGCTCTGGAGCGCAATCAGTTTGCAATATTTTCATGACAACTTCAAGATGAAGTCTCCCATTTTTCTTACTACAGTTTGAAATGTATGTGTCAAGTTTGGGCAGTCTCGCTGAGGTAAATAATCCTTCCAAAAATGCCTGAATCCAAATATGGATCTGAACAGACTCCCAGAGACAGGGCTAAACATCCCTCATACATAGAAACAAGCCTTTTTGATATTGCCTTTCTTTGTGGTCTTTTTTATTTCTACTGTTTTTCCCTTTCATGTGTCTTTCTTGGCGTTTTGTATTTCTTTGTGGTCGTTTTGCGTCTCCTTGGTTGTCTTCCATCTGTCGGTGGTCATTTTTCATCTTCTTTGGACATTTTGGACTTCTGGATAGTCCTTCAGTTTTGTGCCCATTCACTCCTCCTTCCATTCCTCTGCCTGTCACTCTGAGTCTTGTGTGTGTGTGTGTGTGTGTGTGTGTGTGTGGGGTGGGGGTGGGGGGGTGGGGGGTTGTGCTGTACTGCAGTGTTGCCTACTCCTTACAATATCTTTGGTATGGATTTACATCTTGTCAAATCTGACAGCACCGATTTCAACAGATGTGACGAGAGACCTTCGACTGAAATACAAACCCACCTTTTTTCAGCGCTCCACATTTCTTTGTGATCTCAGGAGATGAGTTGCTCTAAATATTAGCCGTATTGTTTGGCGTATCGTGTCACAGTTGACTGCACGTCCACCACTATCAGGCTTTCAAAAAAACGCTCTGTTGTTCTTCGAGCTACCGCTGCCTCGTCAGGCAGCGATCCCGCCTTTCAATCGAAGGCATGGAAACCTCAGCAAACACGACGCTGAGCGCTCAGGCTTGATTGATGACCTGCTCTTATTGGTACAATCCCTCACATGTGGTTTGGCCTTTGTAGCACATGTGGTTAACCAGTGAAGAACAGATCTAGGTTACATGCAAGGAGAACATGCAGATTACAGGCTTTGGTTGCTGCATTGTCACAGGCTGGTAAAATGACTCTGAATGACAGATTTTTCAATCTGTCATTGTTGTGTGCCAGAGGTTTGCTGTCATGTTCCCAGAAGCAGAAGCCGAGGGAGTTTTCTCATGGAGCACAGCAGCTGAACATAAACAGTGGGAGAGTTGGTTTGGTGAGAGGATACTTCCAGAAACCACCGTTATCGCTGCTAATTATAAAACCAAATTAATAAATCTGTTTTCCCGCGTTGACGTCTCTGCATGTCATAGCAGAGGTAGTACAGGTGTACTTCGTAGAGGTGCGTGTATTCAACATGCATTTACATGTCAGAGGAGGTTATTCCTCGGAGCGTCATCCTGGAACATTAATGGAACTGAGTCATCGCTAATGTTATTGTTTTCAGGCTGTCACAGCACACGGGGAATGTGAGAAAGGTGAATTAATGAGCTCTGGGGATCCAGCAGCATTGTTATAAGATGCCATTCGGGGCCAGAAAAAAGCCACAAAGTCTCAAAGGATTTAGGCCCGTGTTTAGATTCCTCTCCATCATCTAATACCATCAGCGAGGTGATCCGTCCCCACTTCATTTTACAGCATGACAGAGAGCCAAACATACAGCCAGAGCCATTAAGAGCTGGGCTCAGCCACAAGAAGTTTCTCACAAACTGTTGTCACACAGACACACAAATAATGATTTTTTTCTCTCTTTGTGTGATGTAACTCATAAATAAAAAGCAACCCAGTGTTTCCCACAGAATAAGACTGGAGTTGTGGTGGTGGTGGTGGTGGTGATGGTGGGGGCTTGGACGTATATGTGTGAGAAAAGAGCTCCTTGCACGCTTTCTTGAATGAATTATTAAAACTTATCCTTCTTCTGGTCACTTTAGGCATCGCCACAGAACATCATCTGCCTCCAGTTCCCCCTGTTCCTTCTACCATCTTCTGTCCTAGAATCAGCAGAAGTAAATGGATGGATGTTTTCTACGCTGTCCTTTTGGGAGCTCGATGTAACTGCATGTAAACCAGTTCTTTACCTGCTGCAGGTTGTGCTTAGAGTGGTGATATACCCACTTTGGACTAAACGGTCCAGTGTGCATTATGTGACATGCAATACCAGTTGTGGCCACTAGGTTTAAGGCAACTCAGCACATTCTAACAATAGATATGTATATGTAGATTAAAGACATTAGCTTTGAGTTGCTGTTGGTTTTTCAGAGTCAGAAGTGGTTAGATGGGTGGGTGGAGTGCTATGTACACCCCACAGACAGAGATATCTGCTAATAAGCACTCAGTAACATCCAAACTGGGGCTCCGCCTTCTTGGACGGTCCGTTAGTCCAGTGAAGCCACAGCAGCCACATTATTGGTCAGATAATTACATTAAAATGCTCCAAAATGCTCCAACAGCACAAACACGGTCCAGAGGTCCAGTTCAGGGACTCCAGCTAGCTGGGGTGAAGCTAGCAGACAGCTAGCTGCTACAGCCGCCTGTGTCAGTACACCAATCAGTCAAAGCAGCCATGCCCCTCACTTTAAATCATTTATGACTCTTTGCTACAGAGACCACAATCATATTTGACAAAAATATGATTGTGATTGTGCTGACACAGGCCAGTCATCAGCTTCACCAGTCTGGGAGTCAGCTCTTCGAGGTAGAAGAACATCAAACTGAATTTAAAAGCTTGTTGTGTTCATGTGCTTTATCAAAAAGATCGTGAGTCTGCCTCTCTTTGGCATCAGAAGAAGAAAAACTTCAAGGAGCACAAAGAGTGAAAAAAGCTCTCTAAACAGAGGCACTTCAGAATGAATAACCTTTTAGTTTCTGACGTCACTCACATTGTGTTCCTGTTAGTCATTTTTTTGTTTGGACAGGCTGTTATTTACCTCATGCAAAACACCATTTCAGTCAGTAAGGAAGCTGCAGCAATGGACTGCAGCAGCTGAACATGCTGTTTTTATGTTGTGCATTAAAATATCCCCGTTAAAGAGTTCTTTCACCACCTCTGGCACAGGAAGACCATGTCTCCATCCTGCCTAAAGAGCTCTAACCGAGCGAATGGTTCTGCAGAGAAAGTGTTAAGAGTGTGGAACAAGCAGCAGCTTCAGGAGCCTAAAATGAAGCAAATGCAGAAGTTCTTCTAATGTCCACTAGAGGAGCCATGTTCAATCTTTCCAGCAGAAATAAACATGTTTACAGCTGATCCAGAAACTGCTTTGGTCTCTGTGGATCATTTCTCCATTCATAGCGGCTGTGGGACGATGTTTCTGTAACTCACCTGTTTAAATAAAGTTTGCATTGCATTTGCATTTTCCTTGCAATGCATTTGCATTGCATTTAAAGTTAGAGGCCTGGCCTCCCTGAGCTCACAGGTGGATTGTGTCGTGGCTGTAGCAGCTAGCTGTCTGCTAGCTTCCCCTCAGCTAATTGGGGTCCCTGAACTGGACCTCTGGACCGTGTTTGTGCTGTTGGAGCCTTTTGGAGCATTTTGAATGTAATTATCTGACCAATAATGTGGCTGCCGTGGCTTCATTGGACTGAGAGACCGTCCAAGAAGGCGGAGCTCCAGTGTGGTGAGTAAAATTGTGGATCTGATTGGATGGTACTGAGCTCTGATTAGCAGGTATCTCATAATTGTCTGTCTCGAATTAGCATTAGCATTAGCTTGATAACAGCATTCCAGGCTCATATCCAGTCACTTCTTGCTCTAGAAGCCAGCATGCCCGCAGCCAAAATGCTAATTTTGAGGCTTTATAATGTGATATCCAGAAACCAGTGGGTGATGTCACGGTCACTCTGCCCATCTTTTATATGAGAAATATTTTGTGACACTGAAGCTGTCAGGAGCGAGATGAGGTAATCTCCTCATCGCAGGGTTGGCTGTTCAAAATGCCCTTGAGACAACTGAGAAGTTCTCCTGATTTCCACACTAATGCTTTGTGCTGTCACTGGTGTGTGAGTCTGTGGTTGGAGTGAAAAGCACTTTGTCCACTAAAGCAGAAGAGCAGCTTTATACATGAGGTCCATTTAAAATACAATGAATGGAAGACGATGCAAACATGAAACTTTGCAGTCCTGACTCATTGTTGATGTTAGTGCTTCTTGTCTGAGCCATCTCTAACGGCTGTAACTGCACTTTAAGCTCTATATTTTTATCCAGGA
>VUQK01005135.1:15926-27461 GCA_015106715.1 Bujurquina vittata | reverse complement strand
TGAAATGATGAGGGAAAATAAAAACAGCATGATTGGAAATGAAAGAATTACAGAACAACCTGATTTTTGTCAAAACTGAATAAACAACTCAGTGGTGATAAATCCATAAAGAGTCCACAGCATGTGACGAGGAGACGCTGACGGCACCGAGCTAAATGATGCTGAATGCACCACTTACTCTAATTACTTTTTAATTGTTTTAGTTTCATTCTTTCATTTTTAGGGACCCTGTGAAAAAAGCTCTCATAAGAGAAAATGTGTTTCTGGGTTTGGCTCCTATTGCATCTGCAGACCCCGGGTGCAGGGTCTGAGCAGAGTGGCCTTTTTAAAGACAAGGCAAAGATCTGAGTATATGTAGTAAAGATTGTGCAGTGACGACACTGTTATAGTTTCTCTGTGTGTAAGAGGTGGACTTAAATTCAGACAAAACTTAGTTGGCTCTAAAAATCAGATATTTACTGTGGATAACATTTAAAACAGGGATCCTCAAATCCAGGCCTCGAGGCCCGGTGTCCTGCAGGTTTTAGATGTGTCTCTGATCCAACACACCTCAATCTAATGGCTGAATTAGCTCCTATGTATGCAGTCGGGTTCTCCAGACTCCTGCTAATGACTTCTATATTTGACTCCGGTGTGTTGGATTAGGGACACCGGGCCTCGAGGCCTGGATTTGAGGATCCCTGATTTAAAACAAAAAGGTGGCTACTTCCATCTTGCATATACAGTAAAAAGTTCTTTCATGACCAACAACCTTCAGTATTTTATGTATCCATACACAGTAATCTCCATAATCTATGCTCAGCATTGCAAGTAAAATCTAAAACGTTCCCGTAAAATTAATTAATCTTCAAATTACATCCTTTCAAACTGAGCACAAAGTCTTATATCGCATGCAAATACAAGCAACCACATGAACGCGCCCGTAGATGTGATCAAATGTGACCATTGCAGCTTTTAAGAGGGGAAAAAAATCACTCGTGACGGTAGGAAGAGGAACAGTGTTGGTAGTTGCCCTTTGAGTGGCCAGCACGCTGAAAGGCTGGTGGGCAGGGGTGACTCGGCCCTCTCCCCATTGTTCCCATAGCTTGGTATTCCTCTCATAGCATGCCCCGGGCTCTAGAGGATGTGCTTTTTAAAGATCCCAGGCCCTCCTAATGGCCTCACTCAACTCTACAACAGTCACTTTTTAACAAACACACCCCTCGGACTGAATTCCGGTCTCTTTCACCTCTGAGCAGATGCAGCGTTATTCACAGAAATTATGCAGCGATATAAATGACAAAACTCCTCCCAGATTATTTCTTATATTAGTTTTAATCGCACACTGCAATTTCTTGCAATATTCCACTCTTCCCCTCTCTTTTCACCCTTCCTCTCTCAGGCCTCTCTCTTTCCTTTTTGCTGAGTGTCCCGCTCAGCTGGCCAACACCTTTTCACTCTTTTCTGCAGGAACTGTCCCCTGCATGTCAAGTGTAGCCATTAGAAGGAAGGGTTTGGATGAGAGGTGCTTTTCAGGTCCCCGTCCCCCTCACCTTTGAATGGAGACAATAGGGCTGTTCTTTATGTCCAGATTACCACACACAAACACACAAACACACACTGCCAGGAAAGTTTCTAGAGTTCTGCAGCAGCAAGGCCCCATACACTAAACTCACGTTTTAAGGAACGGGGAGGTTACATAACAAATGCACCGTTGCTCTCGCAGTTGTGGTGTAGGCAGCATTACGTTACTAGCTAAGGTTTACAAGGTGGACAAGGTTCTAGTCTGGGCCAAGTACAAAGGGAAATGTAGTCAAGTCAAAAACACAAAGCAGAATGGTGCTATTCATGGAGATGGTCCTCCATGCAAATCAGGCCAAGATCTCGCTTCATTTCTGATACCTAAATAGACAAACAAGCTGCCAATTTCATGCTGTTCAGAGCAACAGATGGAAGAGTTTCCTGATCTAATGCCCCAAAGAGCTGGACAGCATTTTCTGTAACTTATAAAATATGTCTGTGCAATAAAAATGACTTTGGCAGGTTTTTTCAATGTGGTTTAGGGTAAATAAATACTTTGTAACCATCTGGGAAGATTCAACAATGAAGGACAAGGAAAGAGTAATGGCCACATTTGGGGCTGCAGCTATCTGCATGAGCGTAAACTTGTAATGCTTTGTATTAATAAGCATTCTCCTTAATATGTTTTGACTGCAGGTCTATATTTAGTCACTAACCAAGGATTAAAGTATAGAAATATAGCTGCGCTCGCTAGCAATATGTCTATGGTGATAGCGATCCGCTCTGGAAGCTGAAGTATAGAAATAACAGCTGAAATTGTCAGCACAGCGAGCACAACACACAAACATGGTAGATTGCGGTGGAGGTGAGGAAAACATGTTAGCGATGATCCACTCAGTGCTAAAGGGAATCCGTCCCAGCAACGGAGAGCTTTGATGCTGGCAATCCGGGTGAAACGAGACGCCTGAGCGCTGCAGAGTTTAAAAGAAGCATCGAAACAACAAATTTGTTTTGATAATTTTTTAACTGCTTTTAACAGAAACACTAGGTAATCCTTGTTAGTCTGAATCCCCAGCACACATCCCCAGGATGCCACGTTTTCAACTCAGAATTACTCTTGATTGGTTTATCTGACTCAATCAGCTGTGGTGCATGGCATCAGCTTCCTCGCTGTCAGCCCCTCTCCTCCTACCACACCCCCCCGTCTCAGGGTGCTACTGCATACAATACAGAGGCATAATTAGCTAATGCCTACCAGCTGTGTCAGCCAGCCTCCCCTGGTGCTACCCCCCAAACTCACTACACCACCGAGGTGCCACCCTGCAGCTGAGCCACAAACCACACCCCGCTACCATATAGCCCCATCGCCTGACTAAGGCCACAGAGCCGTCCAGCCCAACCTACTGCCCCCCCCCCCTGCAAACGAGAGAGGAAATTGGTCATGGCCATCTGTGCCCCTAGCCCATTGATCACCTTGAACTTGAATGGTTTTGGATGATATACACACCTGGGCAGTTAAGCTCCCAGCCGGTTCAGAAGTTCGACCTGGGGGCATTGGGTATGCATTAAACTGACTCATTCACCTTGCAGTAGTGTACACAGAACCATATAGACCCGTCTTTCTTCACCACAAGAACACAATGCTATATAATGCACTGTGTGACACTTGCTACTCTCATCTTCATGCATAGCAGCTAACTACTACAGGTAACCTCTAGTTCCATGAACGCACCGTCACACCTGGGCAAGTTTCAAAGTGGTGCTGTGTGTGGGTAGCATGACCAGACAAGGGGGAGAACACATCTGCCAAATGCTGTTGCAATGCACCAACATCCATTTCTGGGCCGGCATAAGATGTCAATAGAGGCAATAGAGAGAGAAAATTGGGTAACGTCTGCCAGCTGTGCCAACATTAATGTGATTCATCTGAAAGGGTTTGAGGTTAAGAGGTCAAACATATTTTAAGTCTACACTGATCTAAAACGTGTATTCATTGTTTTTTTAATGTTGTTAGTTATTTTTGTAAGTTTTATGACGTAACCTGAGGTGTACCTCCCGGGAAACGTTGTCATTTCCTTCAATTCCAGTTTGTCATATTAATGATGCGTAAACATCGTTAGCAGTAACGTGTTTTTTCTTATATTTAACAGTAATTTAAGTTGGCCTCTGTGTTTGGAGTGTCACCTGCAGTGTTCATAATCCACCATGTGCGGTGCCGCACAGTTGAGCTGCATTTAAAGAATTTGTTTCAAATGTTTAGACAGTTTTTGACATTGTCCATTAAACAAGCCTAAAATTGAACCTGATAAGTGTTTCTTAGTTTTAGACTAGTCGGTTAGTCTGATTTTTTTTCTTGTTTAGTTGACTAAGGAACTCGGATCATCCCTACCAGAATCTATGAGGACGCTGCGGGCCAGGAAACCTAAAGCTGGCTCTTTAGGGACTTAAACTTGGCATTGACTGCATTCTGCAGCAGCTCCGTCTTCACGGGTGTCAGGACATGTTACTCCCTCAGCCAGCCAAGTGAAGATCTTGACAACCTTATCTAAATACCCAAGTGTCTGGCTTTAGAGAGAGTGACCTACAGGAAGTCTAAATAACCTGTGTGTATTGGGTGGTGGTGGTTGGGGGGGGGGGGGGGTCACAGTACCATTCCCACCACCACGGGTTTGCATAAGCTCCTTAATGGTAATGCCCTGTACAGTCCTGTGGCCCCCATGTTTGCCTCCTTGACTGACAAAGTCACTCATGCCAGTGGATTAGCAGGCAGGGGCCCTCCACCTCTAAATGACTGTCGGTAATGTGCCTGTGATGGACGTGCTGTGGCATGTAGCAGCTACCTCTGGATCTCTGCACCACCATCCTCCCCTCCATCCATTCTTCACCTCTGCCCTCCTCCCCTACCTCGTCTCTCTGTCTTGAGTCGTACGAATCAGGTGGGAGGCTTCTCCTCCACCCTGTAACATGATGAAGGCCAAGATAATCTTCAGGTGGCTGGTACGCACACCGGCTAATTTCCCAGGGCTGATTGGTGACCTCTCGGGCTAATGCATGTGAGGCCAGAAAAACACAGCTCCCAAGTAATGCTACCCTTTAAAATGTGCAAGCGTTTTAATGCAGCCCACTGCAAAGGCACAAACAAGCCCTGCTGCTGACGTGCATTCCAGCTGCATAGAGGCGCAGAACCTTTAAGCCTTCTCATTGTCCTGGAGCCCGTCTCACTTTGACGTTTGGTTCCTGTAAATAAAAAGGTGACCGGTAGAGTTATCCCTCTGACGTGGAGCAGCCCTTCTCAACTGCTGGCATGTACTGTAACATCAGAGTTTCATTTTCTGTTGTTTCAGAGCAGATCACTTTACCTGCTCTCTTCATTCTTGTCTTTTTTGGTAAGATTTGGTCAACTGAAACTTAATTTAACTGAAAGAATTTATATTTTAACCCCAATTGCTATTTTAGCAACTAAATGAGGTGTCTTATTATGGAATAAACCAAATCAAAGCCTGTGAAGTGTAAAACGCATCTGTGTTTAATGTAAGGTATGAAAAGTTGTGGAATTAAACAAAATTCATTTAACAAATTCATGGCATGAAACATTTTTATGACTAAAAAAGCTGCTGGGTCGCTGAGAGCTTAAAGCATTTCCCATTTGGTGAATGGGTCGTGACTCAGTGTGTCCTATGGACCAGGATATCTCGTCCTGCTCTGGCTTCTCTCGGCCCAACTTCATCAGTCAGGCTGAGGAGGATTTTTAATTGATAAACTCCATCCACTTTTCCTCCCACGCTTTGAAGCATTTCCTATGAGTCAATCCCGGTCCTCCAAGTTAACGATGGATCCGTTTTTACCTCGAGGCCCTCCCTGCTCATTCGTTCATCCTTATTTATTTGTACAGTAAATAACATTCCTGTTTACTCACAACAGGAATTTGAGAATGGTGAAACCAACCAAAGTTTCCAGCACTGATGGGAAAGTCTTTGGTTATTTAGTGAGTGAAATCCACACACACACATTCCAGTGTAGTCCATTGATGAGTTGTGCTACACGTGTGATTAAGCTGTCTGGCTAGGTGTGTGTTTTATGGGATAACCTTATAAGGACCACTTCCCCTACAGTCTCGCTGGCTTGAGACATGCGGCCGAGCCAACCTCCTGTGTGGATGACTTATGAAATGACTGTGTTAATTGTTTCTTCCCCATTTCCCCACGGCTTCATTTTTGCTCATGCAAGCCGGTTGTTTCCAAACTGTGTGTGTGTGTGTGTGTGTGTGTGTGTGTGTGTGTGTGTGTGTGTGTGTGAGAGTGCAGCCAGACAAATTGCCTCAGCCGGCTGAGGTGAGGTGGAGCACCTGTACACTGACTCAGTCATTCTGTACACACATCTTTGATTGTCTGGATGTGGGATTACAGACTGCTGTCTGTCACACCGTCACAATAATAAACTTACTGTTAACATTTCGTTAGAGGCGATCTCAGGAACAGGTTTCTTTTTGAAAATTCCCCCTTTAACTTGCCTTAGTGAACACTAAATCATTGCAGTCTGGTAAAAACCAGTGAGATGCATTTCCTGAATAAATCCAATTATTGCAGTATACAGTACAGCATGTCGTTTTAGCCACAGCCTGTAAACAGTGGGCACCTTCTGGGTCTAAAGCTATTGTAGAAGACCCGTAAACGTGATTTTTTTTTTGTTAAAAAAAGGTGGATTTAGGGTGGAGCGAGCTTTTGATTGTCGAGTTGTCAAATCAATGGTGACTACAGCATCACAAACTTCACAGGCTGATGGGCGGCCTCATGGTGGCAGATCTTGACAGAATTGAACCCTAATTTGAAATGAACACTGGCCAAAGGTAACACATTTGCTACAACAGGTGTTCCCAGCACTACATTTTGATGACACACAGACACAAATCTGCTCTCATTTCCGCAGTGTCAAAAAAGCCATTTTGTCAAAGCTGCTGGTTTTTCAGAGCAAGCTCAAGGTTTGTTGTTGGCTCCGTAATCCATCGCATTGATACAGAACACCCTGTTTCATAGAGCCATTGTCCAGGTCTTCACATCTACCAAGATTGAGGTCCACGTGGACCTGTTTATACTGGATTTCGTCTGGCCACGAAGAAACAGGAGAGCTGTAAGGCGAAAGTGCATGTAAGAGACTTCAGCTGAAAGGCAATATCTTCAACACTCTGTTTAGCACGTGGCTAAAATGTTTGTCTGGTTTGCTGGTGTCCTGGGGGATATTAACACTCTGATGTCTAATTCTTCATCACTGATGACCACAGCTCTGAACCCTGTGCTTTAGAGAGGAGTAAATAGGCCTCTTTTTTTGATAAAATGATCTAAATTGATGTTGATGCATGTCAGGTTGAATGATTGTCCTTTGACCTTGAAATCACATATTCTGATAGCTTACAGTTAGGGATTAGGCTCATCACCAAGTACCTGCAGAGAGTAAGGCAAGTCCTGAAGAGTCAGCTGAATGGGAAGAACAAGATCCGGGCTATCAACACCTGCATGTGGTCATCGTTTCTCTCTCCCCTCAGCCACAACCGGTCACATGACTGCCCCTCCCCGAGCCTGGTTCTGCTGGAGGTTTCTTCCTGTTAAAAGGGAGTTTTTCCTTCCCACTGTCACCAAGTGCTGCTCATAGGGGGTCGTTTGGATGGTGGGGTTTTCTCTGTATTAGTGTAGGGTCTTTACCTACAATATAAAGCGCCTTGAGGTGACTGTTTGTTGTGATTTGGCGCTATATAAATTGAATTGTATTGAATTGGATTGACAGACTGCTCTATTGTGACTGATAGCAAATTAAAGGGAGAGCCTGTGATTGGAGATGTGAGGTGTTTGTGTTTATCTGGATGTGTGAGCGGTGGAAAAATAGAAGCAGCACATGCCACACAGGTCTACTGTGTGATCAGCAGAAGAGGGGGTGTTAGCTTACTGCTGCTGCTTAATATGTTGACAATACCCCTCGTGTAAATCCCTGTGGCTTTGCTATTGCTTGGTTAGACTTAAACACAACCCTTCCCTGTTATTGCAAGAGTTTCTCAGTGAAGCCAGCTCAGATGGAGCTACAGTTACCACTGATCCCACTGGTGTTGGGAAAGCATGCAAAGCATCTGGGTCTGTCCCAGCGACAGCCCTATTACTCACAGTCAATAATCCTGCTGGTCCTATCAGGAATATTTGGATGAAACACACCCAGGGAGGAAAGGAGAGGAAGAGATGGGAAAGAAGAAGGAAAGGATACATGAAAGAAGGAGTGGGAAAGACGTCAACTGAAGAGAGAGAAGGACTCTTTAAACTTGGTGATGAACAGAGAGGTGAGGAGGAGAAAAGCTGTGGCAGTGCACCCATGGAGTGTAGTATGTGAGTGAAAACAGGACCTGTTATTAGCTTTCCCATCTTATATAAGGTGTATAAGATAAGGACCCAATGAGGATATTATTATTAAAATAGAACGCTGACTCTGTCCATGAGATCCACTTTACCCATTGTGTCACCTGACTCCAGAGGCCCAATCTAATCAAGTCTCTAGAGGCAGCCTGCTGCTGCAGGTCCAGGCCTCTCCATCCTTACCTCAGCTGATATGCATGTGGTCAAGAGGAGGAAGTGGCTGAGATAACTGAGGCGTTTATAAGTCAGACAGGCATGAGGTAAGGCATCAGGAATCTCTGAGGGCATTACCTCAGTCTGCAGGCCTACAAAACGGGGTTGCTGTGGTGGCTGTGTATTAAAAGAACACACACCCCTGGGGGTGGTACCTATTTTAAGCAGCAGGGCTTGGATCATTGTCATTGTGATCGTCTGCTGTGGTGGGTGAAAACACCATGACTAATAATTTCACATTATGAGGTTGGCCGGGTTTGGGTGTTGTTAAAGATCGTGTCTGCTCATGTTCAAGCATAGAATGTGTCAATTACTGAGGTGATTTCACACCCAGGTTTATAGGGGTGGATGTAGCAAGGATTCAGACTAGGCAGAATGGAGACAAATGAAAGGAACGTCTACATAAAATTTAGATGGATGTGGCCACTGTCATATCACCCATTGGTTTTGGACTTTTGAAGAATTTTGTGCAACACCGTGGCTGTGTTTTGGAGCCAGCAGTGATCTGAACAGGAGGGTAGAGAGCTCCGTTATCATCTGATGTTAGGTAGCCTTGTTATCCACAGACTGTATGCACCACCCACACAGATACCTGCTGAACAGTGCTCACCTGAATAAAATCCTTTTCACTCACCAAAACTGGAGCTCAGACTTCCTGTTAGTCCAGTGAAGCCACAGCAGCCATATTATTGGTCAGATAATTGCATCAAAATGCTCCAGCAGCACAAACACGACCCTGAGGTCCAGTTCAGGGACTCCAGTTAGCTGAGGTGAAGCTAGCAGACAGCTAGCAGCTACAGCCGCCTTTTAAAGAGGCCACGCCCCTAATAATGGGGCTGAATGATAAGTGTATTAAAGTTACAGAAACATCCTCCCCCTACAGCTGTTATGAAGGGGAACCCATCCAGAGACCAAAGCAGTTTGTGTATCAGCTGTAAACATGTTTACTGTGGGGACTGACTCACTGTGGCGCCTCTGCTGGACACCAGAGGAACTGCAGCTTCCATCCCTCAGTCTTTATCAGTTACTTAAGAACACAGCCGATAATGTGCAGATAATTTTGCCAAATGTAATCCCTGTCTTTGTTTTCCACATGCACACTGAATGGTTACCTGCATGCAGCCAGAGAGACTGTTTAACACGTCTCCAAGCAGACTGCAAATGAAAAGCAGATAACAAGAAAATTAGCTCTTTTACAGAGTTTTTCCTCTTCGTATGCAGATGCTGTGATTATGACTCAGGATCTCTGCTGGAGGGAGGAACATCTTCTCAAACATATTCCCTGATTTGGTGTTTCAGTGATGGTGGGGAGCGTTCTCTACACTCAGCATATGATTCATTATTGTGACGTTTTATAGAAAGGATTCCACGAAGGAATCACTCAGTGCATCTGTGAAGGATAGTGCAGGGACTTCTCACCCTAATGCTGGTGTCACAGAGCTGCTCTGCAGTGAAGGTGCTTTCAGGCCCACAGATGATGGTTTTGTTTGAACGAATGAGAACGTGCACAGTTGTATGTTGGAGGGTTGGTGGTGCATTCATGGCGAGTCTGACCTGATTGGAAGCTTTTCATTGTGTTTTTCTTTTCTCACTGGATAGGCTCAGATAATAAAACTGTTTGGGTCAGGTCCTGGAAAAGATGGTGTTGTGTGTTAAAACCTTAACCTTGCACGGTGAAAAATACTCCTGCACACTGTATTTAAATATGATATCCAAGGTCCTTTGACATTTGTGTGCATCAGACCCTGAATCCCAAGGACCCCCTCTGTGCAGCTTTCACAGTGCGCCAGCCACTTAAGACACCTTGTTATTGATTTGGAATGAGGAAGTGGACTCTATTAATAACACCAAAGTTTCTCCCACACATAACGGAGCCACCCTGGTCCCTGAATAGGAGGCCCAGACTTGTGCTGTCCTTTAATTTGTTCTCACGAACTACAATCTCGATCCTTTATAACAGTAACCTGTGCAGCTTTTTGGCCAAACCGCAGAGGAATGTTCAGTATGCACCTGAAAGAGTCAACAATAAAAGTATTTAGGAGACATTAAATTGCACACGATGACTGCCTGGTACAACAGATGCCTTTGTAGTGTGTAGCACGGAGGAGCGCGGGCAGGGATCCGATTGCAGCGCTGAAATCTGAGATAAAAAAAGAAAAGACGTGTAGGGGGAAGAAAGACTTTAGAGGGTGGGTAACTCCAGATGGTATCTCCTGTGCATCATCTGAGCCATCAAAGACTGTGTGTGGCACACTCGCTCACCCTGATCCCGAGCTAAGGCGCCACTAAATTAATTTTGATCTGAGCGATATCCACGCCCAGAGAGAGGATCTCTCCTTGTGCGCAGCGGCGCGCTCGCAGCGCGGCTAAATCAGCAGGAATGTCGCTCTGAAACGTGTGGAAAGCTACGTGAACTTGTTCCATCTGATAGGGAGCAAAAGTAAACTTTCCTCTGTGGCTGTTCATCGCCCACAGCCATGACCCATTCGCTCTTTCCCTTCATGCTGCTTCTTCGCCTCTCGGTTTTATCTCTGCTGCCAGCTGCTGCCAAGAATGTGCTGCATTGTTTTCCTTCACACCGTCAGGGAGGCTGCCTCAACCTGAAGGCTGTCAGCGTTACGTGCTGCTGACAGCCTCTGTGTTTGTGCAGCGCACGCACGCACACGCACGCACGCACACACACAGACTGTGAAGAACTTTAGAGGCTACGATAAAGGCTGCAGGTGCTTAAATGTGTGCTTTATATGCACACAGGCTGAAATATATGGGAGCATTTTTATTAAAGTCATAATATGAAATCAAAGTTGGAACTTACAAGAATATTTCCATGTATGACTTTTATTTTTATTCTTTTGAAGTTAAAATGAGATTTTTTATTGTTTAAAGTTAATAATGAATACAGTATTATGAAAATAATATTTAGTAATTTTTCAGATTGTCCTGAGCGTTTGAAACTAATATTTTAATAATAATTTGATATTCTTCTAAAATAAATAGAAATAAATAGGAATGAGGGCAGCGTGGTGGGGAGGTGGCTGACCCCGCAGCACCGAGAAGGTCCTGCGTTCGAATCCGGCCTGTGTGGGGTTTCTCCTTGTGTCCAGGTGGTCGCTCTCCAGCTTCCTCCCAAAGACGTGCACAGTGTTTCCTGGTGTGAATGTGTGGATGGTTGCCTGATTTTTTTATTTATAAAGTAGCGAGTTCAGTTTATATTCTCGTGTATTTCTTTTCATATAGTAACTTTCTTGCAGCTTAAATCTCAAAATATTAAATATCCGGGTGCCGGGGTGGTTCAGCGGATAAGCAGGTGACCACATGTGTCGTGTGGCGGTGCAGACGGTGCAGGTTTGTATCCTTTGACCTGTCGCCATTCGCTGCGTGCCTTCTCTCCTCTCTCTGCACTGCTGACTATCAAATAAAGCTGTAAAAG
>VUQK01005135.1:0-15906 GCA_015106715.1 Bujurquina vittata | reverse complement strand
TACAAACCTGCACCGTCTGCACCGCCACATGTGTCGTGTGGCGGTGCAGACGGTGCAGGTTTGTATCCTTTGACCTGTCGCCATTCGCTGCGTGCCGTCTCTCCTCTCTCTGCACTGCTGACTATCAAATAAAGCTGTAAAAGGCCAAAATAATAATAATAAATCTAAATCCTTTCAGTTTAAATACACACGTGGACAAAATTGTTGGTACCCCTCGGTTGAAAGAAAAACCCACAATGGTAACAGAAATAACTTTAATCTGACAAAAGTAATAAATAAAATTCTATGAAAATGAACAAATGAAAGTGTGCTATTGCTTTTCAACCATGCTTCAACACAATTATTTAAACAGATAAACTGTGGTGTTGGTGCCCCAATCCTTACATCCAACCATAATGGCATCCAACCCAAAAATGTGAAAACCTGGGTGCCGGGAGTCTGCAAAAGCAACTGAATAATTCTAATACCAAACTAATAATACGTGTAACAGCCGCCCTTCCTCAGACATGAGGAAGGGCACACATCTGTGATCTGTCGTTGATGCCTTTTAACCAAACAAGGAAAAATGGTGTCCAATTAATGACGTGCATACAGTATATGAAATAATCCAATAGATAAAAAATATGCAAATCACAATGAAGTGAAGTTAGAACTGAAGCGTCACCGCAACAGCAGTTCCTGCAAAAACGATTAAAAGTTGGAGCAGAAAGGTTTCTGTTTAAAATATCCCAATAACACAGGTGAATATGGAGCCATGCATCAGTGTGACCCCTTTGATAAGCTGAAGGTTAAACCTGGTTCCAGTAAAGACCACAGACTTTAATTTCCACTGCAAATGCTGACTTTAAGTTTCATCAGAAAACACATGAAAGAAGAGAATCATTTAGTGAACAGACCAGATTTAAACATAAGGATAAATCAGTGATTTAAAAATAAATCTGTGTAGCAGCTCTCCTGTCTCAGGTGTAGAAAAGCAGATGCACATATGAATCCTTGGAAGCAGCAGGTACTTATAAACTCTTGTTGAGGATTCATGAGAGCAGGATTAGCCCACATTCATCGGTGAGGTCGGGCCGATAAAACAAGTCATGGATCTCCTTGACTTTGTGGTCACACTCCACTTACTGTTTGATGGGGGCATTCTCCGTTTCTGGGCTGTGTTGTGGTATTTGCTGTTTCACTACCACTCAGAGAGTGAAGAAAAGTTTTTGTAGACAAGTTGGCCTTTTCCATGCCAACCTCTGCAGACCGGGGCAACCCCGTGACCGAAGCAGCAGCGAGGAGGTTTTCACGTTAGCCACTGCCAGCGATCGCCAGTCGGGAAACACTTTTTTTCTACCAGCAGTTTCCAGTCGCTGACCCGTCTCTAGGCCCGTGTGAGTGGGCCCAACTTACTGCTGCCTTCTAACTCAGCTAAGTCAGACTTCTTAATCTTCAGTGTAACACCTCGGGGAACAGCCCAGCCAATCGATTTATTGGGACTGAGAGATTTTGGATCTCTATGATTCTTTTCTTTTGACTTTAGAAGGAACAATTGGGCCTAGAACCTGAACCTGACATGAACAGATACAGGAGACCTTGAACTGGTTGGCCTCTGCTACATGAACTGCTCCAGTTTATAGTAACAGTAATAGTTCTCATCCATTGACTCTACTTTTTGTCCCTTTTAGTGGCCACCATCCCCACATGCCATCACCACGTCCCACCAAACATCCAAACAGCTCAGGTAGGCGTTCTCTCTCTCAACAAAGGTTCCTCTCTTCTCTTCTTTTGATGCCAAAGTTTTTCTGAGTGTTCTTGACTTTGACTCAGGCCACCCCCCACCCCCCCTTCACCCTCCACCCTCACGTCCTCCTCCTCCTCCCTGCATATTTTGCTGTTGTGTTTTCGGTATGCTCATGAAAAGGCCCGCAAAGTCGGGACAATAGGGCACCTGCCAGAATAATGAGCCCTCAGAGAGAAATGCAGCTGGGGCTGAGAGTCATACAGGAACGCTGATAATGGCCTCGCTTTTAAGTGGTCAGAGATGATCCGTAGCCACACCTTACATCGCCTTGGCTGGAATTTCCCCCTCTGACACACTCGCGTATACTGAAAGGTGCTCATTCTGAACAAGGAAGCTGTGTTAGAGATAAATTAACAGAGCTCGCATATTTTCCTTGTTATGTGGGAGTATCACTGCTTCCTTCTGTTAGTGGGTTCAGCATCCCTGCCAGCCTATCAGCCTATCACAACACTACGTCACTGAAACTATGCTCCGCGGGAACAAAAGCCAGACTGTTTATGTACTGATTCTACATTTAACTCAGAGGAGCGCATGTGACATTAGTCACACAAATTCCTTTCCCTTTTAGAGGTTGTAAAAAAACATCCTTCATCGCTCTAAAATGCCATCAGGGGCCAAATTTAGCTGGTCAACAAATCCAGGGGGCAAAGGACAGGAAGATGTCCAAAGGCTCGAATAATGAGGCGCAGAGGAGGAGGACACGGATAGATGGACACTGAGGGTGGGGGTGCTGGTGACTGAGCTGCATGGTGTGTTCACACGAAACACCAATCAGGCGGTTTCTTCTAATGTGAAGTTAATGAAGAGCTGCAGAGAACTGATGAGAAAATCCATGATAATTACCATGACTAACAGTACCCATCAGCTGATCTAAGGAGCATGAACAGAAATTGGAATAAAAGTTTAGAAGATTGGAAGTTAGTCCATCCATCCCAACCTTTGGCTAAATTGGATTAAGGCTCAACATTTGCATTATTAGGGGCGTGGCCTCTCTGACTGACAGGTTGATGTGACACAGGTGGCTGTAGCTGCTAGCTGTCTGCTAACTTCACCTCAGCTAACTAGAGTCCCTGAACTGGACCTCTGGACCGTGTTTGTGTTGTTGGAGCCTTTTGGAGCATATTTAATGCAATTATCTGACCAATAATAAGGCTGCGGTGGCCTCATTGGACTAACAGACCATCCAAGAAGGCGGGGCTCCAGTTTGGGTGAGTGAAATTCTGGAATTTTGATTGGATGTTACTGAGCTCCGATTAGCAGCTATCTGTGTGTGTGTGTATGTGTGTGTGTGTGTGTGTGTGTGTGTGTGTGTGTGTGTGTGTGTGTGTGTGTGTGTGTGTGTGTGTGTTTGTGTTTGTGTGTGTGTGTGTGTGTGTGTGTGTCCAGCAATCCATGCTCTCATCTTAAATACACAATATGACTACAAAATTCAAAGATCACACGCTCTACGTCCAGCATTTTATAAAATCTGTGATTTTATTAATCTGCTTTCACAAAGTTCTCATGGGGTTGTGTTTAAGGTGGACCGCCTCTGGGCTACACACTGATTTGTTGGAGCTCTAAGTTATTACAAATTCAACAATGCTGAAAAGAAACGTAGCAAAATGCAAGACTGTACCCTCTCACACAGCCATCCCTTCTTCCCTTAAGGTTGCCAATGCAGGCAGCAACAAATGAGGGCTTTGTGGCCCCTGAGTTTGCTTCCAGTACTCTGGGAGTCAGGAGGTCAGGATGGTGCAAGGTGGGGTGAGAAGGTGAGAAGGTTTAGGGGCTGACAGCGAGACAGTTTGAGGGGGAGGTGGCAAGTTCAGTGACAAGGCTTCAGTTGTTTTACTGAACTGCTGAGGAACAATCCTGACTTTATGACATTGTGGACTCACAAAAGTACACGTCCTGTGCCGCGTTGACCTCTTCACCTCCTTTGCAGCAGCAGCAGCAGCCATGAGAGAGAAAACATAATCACTGATCTGGTAACAGCACTTAGAGGCAGTGTTAATGCTGCCTCCCATTTGTAAAACCAAAAGTCAGAGTTGGTCTCCTGTCAGTCAACTTGAATCGCAGCTAGTATTTCCATACTGGTCCTTCCCAGCATCGCCTCCGGCCCAGTAAACTGATTACATCATTCTGATTAACCGACAGAGTGACAAAAGGTAGAAAACAAAAAGAAGGATTTGGATTCATGACGTTTTTATGCCCATTAGTGCTCACAAATATGCTTTCAAGTTGCAAAGCCTTTCCACGGCTGCCGTAATCCGCCTGTGAGAAGGAGCTCCCAAGGAGCACAGTCCGTGTTGCTCTGGAGGTCAAAATGTCACTTTGGGTTGTCGGGTGAGGTAAACAGGGGCAGAATAAGCCTCCTGTCTTGGAGCCATGGCATAAATCCTCAGAATAAGAGTGCCTCTACATGATCTCTGCAGGCTGAAACAAAAGGTCAGGCTTTAATCACCCGTAATGGAAATCCGATTTGGTGAAGGGTTGGGAACCTTACTTACCGTTCGTGCATCACCAGAATTCCCCTCTTGAAAGGTACGTAGGTGATCAGCATATCCACCATCAACACGTAGCGCATTCCTCCAGACCACGGAAACAAACACAAGCAGAGGAATGCCTGGCCCAGGGCGATGAATAGTCATAAATTCATTAGTGAATGTGGCCAGGACTGATTTGGAAGAATGAGCGCTGCTATTGCGGCGATAAACTAGCTGACCCTGTCAACCTGGCAGCTGTCATGACCCCAACCTGTGATGGTTTTAGAAGTGGGAGGGCAAGGAGGACAATATTTGTTTAAGCTGATAGCTCGGGGTTGGAGAGGTTACACTTGTGTATGTGCGTGTTTGTTTAAAAGCGCCTTTGGGGAAGAGCGTACCGCCCGAGTGATTATTGATACGAAAGCCTGCATAATACACACCTGTAATGTGATTTTAAGCGAGCGAGTGTGTGGCCCCGAGTGCAGCTCCAGCTCGGCGTCGTTAACATTCCAGCTGTGGAGATTTTGGCATGGAAAGCCTGACGAGACAGCTGCACACCTCCCTCCCTGCTCATCAGGCTCCACCAAGAAGATTACAATAAAAACTCGCTTTTTATTTGCGACAGACACACTGTGTTCTTCATCCGTCTGCACAGAGACGTTTCCCTGCTGTTCCACGTTCTTCTCACTCATCCACTCCCCTAAAAAGTTATTTATACTGATCCCTCCCTGACGTGCTATTTGCCCCGCAGCCAAACAAATCTCATTGTGCTCCCTGGCAGGTCCTAATAGGCACATTTGGAGTAATTATCTGGCTGATGTTTTAACAGGGACACGTGATTTGTTGTGATAGCACCTCAGCAGAAACACTACCTGAAATCTTGCAGTTGGTAGGTGTTGGCACATACACACAGACACTAAGGCGGCAGGCCTTGTGCTGTTGCACGAAGTGTTGACACATTGCTCCTGACTTTATAGCAACTGCGACGCTGCGCTGGGAAACAGAAACATTGTGTTGCAGAGGGAAACAGTCCTGATGTAACAGCCTGCACGAGCATGTGCACCAAACTAAAACAACACACACGAGGCAGCGGAGTCGCAGCCAGCGAGGAATCAGGCAGGTACGCTGGCGCTCGCAGTGGATGCCGCTGAAGCTGTTAATCATGCTTGTAATTACTGTTCTGCAGCTCCAGCTTAGGAGATGCACTCGACAGCAGATCGGAGTTTTATGTTTGGACCGGTGGAGGCAAAGATTGAAATGTGCTCATGCTTTTCTCGCTATTTCAGCCCCACCCTTTTGTTTAGGTGGATCTCAGCCTAAAGCACAGAACACATTCAAGTATAAACCCAACACTTTCACCCAGAGGTGGAGCCAGAGGGTGGCCAGGGCTGCTCGCTGTGGCCACCCCCCCTCCACACGCACACACACGCACACGCACACACAGAAGTGGATTACATTCAGTAGTTACAGTGTTTCTAGCAGAAAGCGTTGCTCTGATCCAGCAAATCAAAGCTGCTCGCTCATTTTGACTATTCTCACCATTTCAGCTTTTTTTCTGGACATTTTGACTTTATTTTTGAGATTTTTCTTTATGACTGGCCCCAGTGCTCCTCAGCAGTTTTACCATGCAACAACAGCAACAACAAGAACAACAATAATAATATTAATAAGACAATATATTATGAATGTTATCATTAGCAGAGGAAGCCACACTAAAACATGATGCGGAAAAGAAGTTAAAGTTACAAAATATTTAAGAAAACATTTTATTTTACATAAACTGTACAGATGACATTTACTGGACTAAATGTTTCTGAGACAGGAACTAAAAATAGCTTTTCTTATTAAATAGAAAACTGGAACAAAAAAATAGAATTAAAGATGAAAAATGAAATGTCGCTTATTGTACAAAACAGAATGAAAATAGAGCTAAGAAAGGAGTATCATATGTGGTACCCTGATGCAGTGGTAGGCCTTTTACACATGATCACAAACAGTATTGTACACAGTGCCTCGGCGGCCTCGCCGTCCCAGCACTACAGCTAAAATCTTGGCCTCTTTGGTTCCATTAATTAGGTAAAATACATCTGAAACAAAATTCAAATTTTCTTCTATAAAAATAACTTTTCAATGGCAGTTTTTGTTTTGCTAAATCCGCAACTTTTCAGTGCAAACGTCACAACAATCATTCGCTTTGGAAAGGAAGCGAAAGATTACATTTCAAGTATTGATAAAGAGTTGAGGACTGAAGAGAGGAAGGAGGAGAGAGAGGATTCAGTCTAATAGAGCATGTTGAGTATGGGTATAGTTACTATACATTGCATAGCTCATGTGGCACTTATTCAGCGATAGGACAGGACACTCAGTACCCCTTGGAAGGCATTTATTTATACAAGTGCTATTCAGGGTGTGCATTTCAGTCTCTGCAAGTGCTGCACTGCACTGTGACCCACTGGGCCGAACCCAGTCTCCGAGTCTGCAGGCTGGCTTCTGCTGGGGGAAGGAGAAAGCAGTTTTCTCTCCTTCAACACGACAGTGATGGCCGCAGCGACGCCGGCGGCGGGGGCTCTGTGGAGGACTTTGTTCTGCTGCTGTGAAGGCTGTAATCCTGCAAGGCATTAAGCGCTGCCGGTTTAACTCCACCAGAGAGGACAGCCAGACTGAGTCTGCCTGCATGGCAGGGCAGTGCTGGTGTTCTGGACTGGATGAGCTGATGAACTGTCAGTGCTTTATAAAATGTGCTCAGAGTACTTCAGAGGTTTGGAGGAGCAGGGCCAGGGGGTGGCGGTGGGGGTGGGGCAGTGAAGCCAATCATGTCACTTTCCTTTAAGCGCTTTTAAAAAAATCTTCATTCACGAGGAGATGATGGGCCATTATTTTTTGACTAGAAATGGCAAACTAGAGAAAAGTATCATTTGGTGATGATCGTTCCCTTCTCATGCCGCCGCTGAGCAACCAACGGACAGAAGGCAGGCGGCAGCGTGTCCCTCAGTCTGATAAATACGCACGCCTGCGCCGACACGTGCAAACACACGCGGACACAACAGTGATACTTGCTTTTGCTAGATGGTACCAGTGTGTGCTGCTTGCACGTACAGTAGGTATAGATATATATGTGTACCGTACGATAACATCCTGTTTGTACAAAAGGCCTTCCTGACAGTTCAGTTAGTGACGGGTCAGCGTGGACTCAGGCGCAGCCACACTCGTCCACGATCATGTTGGGCACGTCCCTCTTGATGATGTTGTATTCATCGTCAAAGTAGAGCAAAGACATGGTACTGAGCTTGGTCGGGATGCAGCAGGAGTTGACTGAGCCCGGGCTCATCCCCCGCATGCGGTACTGATTAACTACCGCGGTGTGGAAGGATGAAGCCGAGCCCGGCACGCCTGCCATGTAGGCCGGACAGCTGCCCTCGCAGTAGTTACCGTAATAACCAGCTGGTGCAATGATCCAGTCGTTCCAGCCAATAAGCCGGAAGTCTATGTAGAACTGCTGCCGGCAGCACAAGCCCCCGCTGGTGCCATCACAGTCGAGCCCTCGCTTTCTAATGCGGTGCTTTCCATCCAGCTGTCGTGCGCGCACCACCAGGAAGGGCCGGTGAGACGGGTCGCTGGGGTCCACCAGCACCGGAGCCACGCCAGCTGTCTCACAGCCCTCGCAGTGGATCTCCAGGTCCTGCCTCCGGCTGCCCTTCCCAAACACAGCCCGCACCGCCTCGGAGAGCGGGAATGTATGCCAGCCGCTGCGCTTCAGATCTACCCGCTTCTCCACCAGAACCCAGCGGCCTGTTCCTCCTCCACCGCCTCCGCCTCCTGGGCTTCCCTCTGCAGCGCCTGCAGCCCTGGCCTCCTGGTAGTGGATCTTGACTGTCACCTTCCTCCGGACGCCCTTCTCAGGACCCCCTGGAAGCACACGGAAATACAGCCACATGTTGGCCTGGGACACGTACAGGTTCTGGTTTCCCTCGTTGGAGATGAGGAAGTACAGGCTGGATTTGGAGGGTGTTTGCTCATCTGTTGGAAACAGAAAAAACAGAGCTTATTTTCAGTCTCTCCCACCACATCTGGACACACAGGTAGAACGTTTATAAGTGCATTCTCATGCTTGCCTGGGAAATTCAGGATTACCCTTAAAAATGATCATCTGACTCTAATCATAGGATCCAAAGCTGGGAGTTTTCTGGACCTTTCAGAAGCATCGTATTGTTTTCAGTTCTCGCTTCAGAGATTATCACATGCCTGTAGTTTGAAACTTCAGTAATGTGATATCACATCTGATCCAAGAGAGAGAGGCGGACATGTGACAACTTAATCAACTTCTGGACAACAAAGCACGGGCTGCTGAAAGCAGCGACATGAAGCTGGGAGGTCTTTGTTGTGCTATAACCGAGCACACTTCTGTGGCTCCGGGAGAAAGGTTACCGACCTATAGACTGCTTCTACACTCACACAGACACACAAACAGAGAAAGTCCCCCAACAAGGGCACAGCTTTGTCTCTACAGATCTGTTTTCCCTGTTCACCCTCAATCACTGTGTCAGGTGACCTTTGTGGCAGCTCCTGATAGGCCAGCGGTGACAGGCCAGTTCTGGGATCAGGCCCAGTTGGCTTCAGGTCCAGTTTTGTAAGTGACAGGGCCAAAAAGAAAAGAGGGAGAAGGAAAAGGGAGGAGGAAGATGAAGGGAAGGATGGAAGTGGAAGAGTTGGGAGGGTGGTGGACACGGCCAAGGCCTGCGGGGGGTTCATTGAGTTCGCTGTTGGTGCCCAACCCAAGCCCCGCCTCCCACCCTACACTACCCCTTTGCACCTCCTTCCAGCGGGAGCAACCTGAGAGTGACAGCACAAAGCTCGGTGTGAGGCAGTGGGAGAGCGCCGCGCTGCAGCCGGCCATTGAAACACGCGGCGTTCCCGAAAAAGCATGATGAGGCAAAAATAAAAGCCATTTACATGACACTGGCCACTTTCTACAGCAGCACAATGAAGAGATCCTGGGTGTCTAAAGGTGGCGCTGGGCTCTCCCTGGCACCACTTTTTTGTGTTTTTTAAGCCTAATGATGTCTTCCAAATTCCCCCGAGGTAACCAGAAAGGTTTCTATTTCCGGAGCTTTGCCACAATGTGCTCAAGCAGAGCTTTGAAAGCAGCTAAATGACTTTGTTTGCTGACTGATTAGTGTGTGTCAGTGTCAACAGGTGGCCACCAAAGACGGGCCCCTCTTTGAGGCGCCTGACGCCTCTTCCTCCAGTAAAGTGCAGCTTTACATTCACACAGGGGCCTGTTCAGACCAGCTCTCAGCACGTCAGCTGGGAGCTCGCACCTACCCACTCCCACGCTGAGCAACACCCCCACACAGCCTGTCGGTAAAATGTGATGGCGCACCGCGAGTACGTGTTCAATTCGCCGTGAAGCCAACATCGTGAAAGAATCAGCTGAACAGCAGCTCCTGTAAAGACCCCCTCGGGGCTACAAGTAACTAACCTCGCCTCAGTCATCGCTGTGCGTGCCTCGACAGCTCTGAGCTCAGACTGACGGGCATCAACGGTGACGGGTGATAAACAGGCTGAAAATAAACCTGATCGAGCTCAG
This sequence comes from Bujurquina vittata, assembly GCA_015106715.1. Classification (NCBI taxonomy): domain Eukaryota; kingdom Metazoa; phylum Chordata; class Actinopteri; order Cichliformes; family Cichlidae; genus Bujurquina; species Bujurquina vittata. Next base: position 6,065 of record VUQK01005135.1, on the reverse strand, counting down.
CGGGCTCTCTGATGGTTTCCCATCTTTGATTGCGGGCCAGCTTATTCCCAGAGGATATCAAAATCAGGTGCCGTTAACCCTCTGAGGAGCAAGTCATCACAGGTGCTAACCCGAACTCTGACCCCACCCTAACCATCAAATTTGGCACAGTGCACTTCAACTTTGTTTCCGAATTGCAAAGACTCAGGAGGATCATCATCTGCAGGTTAGGGTTGGGGTCAGGGGATTCAGCTACGGGAGTTAAGAAGATGTGCCTCCATAAATGACCTTTGACACCTGTAAACACATCTTTTTCCCCCCTCACTCTATCCCCCCACCAAATCGGCATCCTGGTCTGGAGGGTTTCAGTTTGGGAGTACTTCCAGCTCACAGTTTGAACCTTTGCCACAAACAGTTTGTGCTCAGGATCTGCAGCAGGCTGCGGCTGACCTCTAATTTCATTACCCATCAATCTGCCTTTAATTACTTTATCGGATCTCCCAGGATGATATGATCAAATCACAGACCCAGAGATTTTTCCGAGATTCTCCAGTAATTAAAGCTTTTTTTTTTTTTTACAAATGAGATAACCGTGATTAAAATTATTAACGGTTTTCCTGGTATTCCTTTAAAGTTGTTGTTCTGAAAGTATAAAATCACAAACCTTTATTGACCTCAGCCTGAGCGGGGCAACAGGATTATTGCTAAATAACTTCTCAATAGAAATATGAGACGTGCTCATTCGGAACAGGAAGTCGGTGAGAATCAGCGTGGAGCAGAGCGAGAGCTACGTCAGGTTAGGTCGGTGCAGGAGAAGCAGCAGCCAATGTTTGGGCTGCTGTGGCCGTGCACAGCAGTGTGAGAGAGATAAAAGAAAATGTTAATGAAAACTCGAGCAACAAGGTCACCGAACAAAAACCACCCGACGGACGCAGCCTGAGGCCTGCGAGACAAAGACGCTGTTGAAAGGAAGCGACACGCACTGCAAACGGCGTCCAATGACAACCAGAGACGCAGTGACATCACAAAGACAACAGGCTGCTTAATGTAAAAGACGTGATGTCGGTGAGTAGAGTGGAAACTGTTGAGGTCACCGAGCCTCGTTAGACTCCCTGATCACTGCACACAGACTCACCTCACCGTCCTGTGTCCTTTTTCTGTTTACTGACTGATTTACTGCCTGAGACTTTCACAGGATAATTTCTATCTATCTATCTATCTATCTAACTCCCAACTATTTAAAACTGTTTGAATCTAAACTAACAAAATGATGCAGAGTACGAGAGTTTTCCATTTCTGTTTGTTCTTCTTTAAAAATAGTCTGAATTCATATTTTATTTTAAATACCTGTGTTTTTATCTAAAATGCACTTCTATAAACTCACTAAACTGAAGCTCAAATCTTGTGATTGTGATTTGATTGATCTCTGACTGATCCGATTCGTTCCCATGTGAGCTCCTGCTCCCGCGGGGTCACAGGAATCCAGGTACTCCTTTATGGGATTTTCACCTATCTGCATACCCAGATGGAAATCTGCTCACAGAAGGCTCAAATGCATCTAAGAGAGTTGAAAGGTCGCGACTCCTGCTTTCTGAAGCTGTGCTTCTGTAGCATGTGGCTAAAATGCCACCAGCCCCTGACCCTGAGTGAACCTGTGACCTGTTGGATGTTAAAAGGTTAGAACAAATGTGCACCATAACCGGCAGGCTTACTCTGCCGCTGCAAAGCCATGAACAGTCTTCTGCTCGAGATGAAAGGTTTCATTAGAGGCGAAATAAACCTAAAACCACAGCATGTGACCCAGCTGCTACCTGTGGACAGGTGGCACACGACCGCTTCTCTGAGCAGAGCGATCACGCGTCCGGCTTTGGCCGTGCAGATCCTGTGAGCGTGCATCCACACACACCACATGACGGAGGTCCTTCAGGAGCAATGAATTGTTCTTTTCATGCTGCGTTACAAACAGCTCGGAGCTGGCCTAGACACGCCTCGCCTGACCCTGCAGTGGAAGAACGTTAGTGATTATCAGCAGGCAGGACACCTGGGTGGGCTGTTTCAGCGTGTCTCCACCTGCGCCACCAAGCCGGGGAAGAGGCCACAGATGGAGGCAGGCTAGCAGGCAGGTAGGCAGACAGCTTCAGAGCTCATTATTCAAAGCTGCTGTCGACAAGACCACACGGCACGGCCGTAACGTGACATGCGTCCGCCCCCCTCAGGCCTCGGTTTTCAAGGAATTCCACACAGAGCGAGGAGGCGTGGACCGGAGACTCTGGACTCTTGACCAGAGGTTACAGCCACTAATGTGCTGGACCTGGTGCTGTTAAAGCTTTACCACAGAGGAATTTTTAATCAGGTTGCATAAATCATTTATAGGATCCAGAGCTATACAGTAGCAGCCAGCCCCGCTGACTGAAACACACTCTGCTGAGTGAATGTGGAAAATGGCTGGACAGGGTCCAGGACTGCCATGACTGACAGCTCCTCATGAAAGAACGGTGTCCTGGAGTAAACCTGCCAACCTGATCCTCTGGAGGAACCAGTTAATGACCTCCCATAATCAAGTCTTAATTCTGAGTTTTGGACCACTCGCCGCAAGGTCACCGGGTCCAGGCGGCTGCAGCGAGCAATCGAGAAGCGCCGATCTGAACTTCTCCATCGAGCGCTTTCTCGTTGGCCCTCCCTTTTTCCCCGCTTCGCTCCCGTGGATACGGGACACCGAATCCCTCAGTGAGGGCCCACGGAGCATGTCAGGGGAGAAGAGAGATTGGCAGCATCTCCCTCACCTGCCCGGGGCCACTTGGCAGACCTCATCGCTCTGTGCTACCGGAGATAAGGTGCCGCGGTTAACCCTGCGCCGAGGGGACGTGAGCTGACCTCCACAGAAACACAAAGCACACAAACACCTATCAGCATCCATTTGCTGGCTCGCTGTTGGCTAAACAGATGCCAGCCCCCCACCCCCCACCCCCCTTGTCCTAAAACAACAATTCAAGCTTCCTCATGCTTGAGTGAGGTGGGGGGTGGGGGGGCAAGCTTCCCTGGCTTCAGAGCATTCTGGAGACCTCGCCTCTGAGCCATGCCCCGGCTGGCAGCATCCGATCTGGGGGGGCTTGAGCCAGCTGGCCGGGAGGCAGACGGGGTCTAGGGAGCAGGGACCCGAGCCAGCTCCATGGTACAATGCCACACAAAGGCTCAAAGGTGTGAGGAAGAATAGAGTGAGGAAAAAGAAGAAGCAGCAAAGGCGCCCAGCAAACCTTTAAAGCTTCACAACACTGCAATATGGACACACACACACACACACACACACACACACACACACACACCAACAGTCCCATCACCTCGTCCAACCCGGCACCGACTCAGATGTCTCATACATTATTCTGAGCCATTTCTTTTGTTTTTTTCTCCATGCTGACATGATGTGAACTCTTCTAATAACTGGCCGGCCTTTGTTGCTCTGCCATGAGGGCGCTCACATCATTCCCACCTCGAGGTCCATTCAGGCTAATTGTAGCTGCAGAGCCAGTGGGAAACCTGTGTGTGTATGTGTGTGTGTGTGTGTGTTTAAGAATCCTATTTTTGTGTGTTTAATTGCATGTTTTCTTCCTCTTAAGCTGACAGTTTGTGTCGGGATGCAGTTCTCACAGCACCAAGTGACAATTATTGGATTCTGCTGATGATTTTGTGTGTGTGTTTGAGTCTGAGTGTTTGTGTGCATGCAGCGAAGGGTGTGTGTGTGTGTGTGTGTCTTTGGACTTCTGAGACTTAGTTAGATACACATTCTTAGAGGAAGGGATAAATGGCCGATTGAGGGACTTTGTCTGTATTTAAAAGAGGGCTTTATACATCCGAGTATTGAGTGTGAGCTCAGCTTTGAGATGAAATTGGATTCAGAGGTGCTTTTTATCCCCTAGACAACACATGGGGGTAATTTAAGGACTGTGTCTTTTGGGTTTCCAGATCAGGAGGGTTTCACACAGTAGCCAGTGTGATGTAATGATGATGAAAAATGACGGCTGCAGCGCATTCCATCGCGTTATGGCTGTTTGTAACGCATTTGTTGCCTCCAAAATAAAAAAGTGCCCTGTTAAAAGTGGCAGTTATTAGCCCCCCCCGGTGCCCTGCTGCCCGCTCCGTGGAGTCAGCGGGGGGAAGAGTTCAGGCAGGGGTCGGTTTCGACATATACCGTGCATTATTGATTCGTACCTGATTCTGCGAAGCTGATGATCTCCGATGTCTCCGCCTGAACCTCGTTGTTGAAGGCAGCCTGCCCGTCGAAGCTGGGGATCTCCACCCGGCCGTCCTCTCGTACTTTGCCGGCGTGCAGCCTCCTCAGCGCCGTCACCATCGCAGCCTTCGGGATGGGATGGGTGATGTTGGGTCTCTCTCTCATCTGCAGCCGGTTCAGTATGTGCCTCTTTACCGCCTCCAAGAAATCGATGTTCATGCGCTCCGACTGATCCGGCGCCCTGAAGCCGCAGGACGCGCACGACTCCTGTGGCGAGCTCTGAGTCTCTGTCCCGGGCACCGAGCTGCAGCGCACGCACAGCACGCACGCAACTAAACAGGACAGCGCCACACTGTACACGCTCATTGTCACCGTTTATTGTGCAGTCCAAATACTACGAAAGAAACGGAGAATCGTTTAAAAAGGCGCAGTGAGGCTAAAGCGGCGTTTCATTCACAAAAGTTCCGGGACAGCATCCACGGAAGAAATCCACGGAGTTTGTATTCCACCAGACTAAATGATCCCAGGCACGGCGCCTCCAGCTCGGCGTCCGGCAGCTAAATAAAAGTTCATCTCCGTGACCGGGAGGCGCGCACAGCAGTTCAGGTTGTTGACGCGCTGCGTTCACACGCGTAATCTGCCAAAACAAAAGAGCACAAGTGAGAATCCGAGCCGTCTAGGCGGCTCCTCATTCAAGCAGCCCGCAGACACTCGCGTCCTGCAGCCGCAGCTCCGAGCGCAACGCGCGCCGCGGTAGGTGGCCAGCTCCCGTGCGTCCTGCAGGATAGCGCTCACTGAGACCCTTTCGTCTCTTTGCAATCACGACAACAGGGGCTCCGCGCACCCAAAGTTTTTATACGGGATCCAAACCACGTGGGGATTTCCACCAACAGGGTGCGAGGATTACTACATCTCAGGATCCACGACTGTGGGACATGGTTTTATTATGGTAACACTGCGGCCCCGCAGCGGTTGCATAATTTCTCCTCCTTCAGGTCTTGCGGTGTATATGACTCATAGTCTTCAGTGCGGGACATCACCTGATATCCAACTTTATCCACCTTTCGCGGGGATACAGTCAGCCGGAGATGATCATTTTTGATATTTAAAGCACATCAAACTTCTGTTTCCATGTAGGCCATGAGCAGCGCACAGATTCCAGCCCACCGGCCTCTATGATTAAATCATTCCTGTACGCAGGCTATCAAAACCTCATTTTAATGAGATTCATTTCTAGAGCGCTCTAACTCTGACAAAGGTGGATGAAAATTAAATAAAAGCAGGAACTGAAATGAGGTGAGCGCACTGATTATCAGACAAACAGCGCCATCTACCGACACAAAACATAAACCAACTCTGGTGAAACCCTCGCGTGGATCAGTGGATGTTCTCCTCTGAGTGTTTCCAGGACCAGAGTGGAGTTGTGACCCACTGACCAGTGGCCGGACCTGTTTCTGGTTTCTGACTTCACAGAAAACCGGCCTAAACACCCACACACCCACAAACACAGATCATAACAGGCCGATGAAGCACCAACACTCACACCTTTATGGGACAGTGGCTCCACTTCGCTTAATGAAGAAGACCATTTATACAGCTCCAGTTATTACATCATCAGCTCACTGGACACAAATATCTGATGCACTGCAAACGTTATCTCCTTCAGTAACTACACAGAACACACTGTGTGTGTGTGTGTGTGTGTGTGTGCGTGCAGAATAATTGTGCAGCACACTGGGAAATGACGTGTAGCCATCACTGATCCTGAGTTTGTGGCAGGTGGGGGTCGGTTTGTTTCAGACCTGCAGACTTGGGGGGGACACTTAGAGCAGCTGGGGGGGCAGAGGGTGACCTCCCA
>VUQK01005125.1:29582-45898 GCA_015106715.1 Bujurquina vittata | reverse complement strand
CTGTCCAGAAGAGCACAATACCGGCAACAGCTAAGATACTGTGCAGGACCCTCAAGCTCCCAGGCCTCTGGTAGAGGACCTGATCGTGGATGGCAAAATACCACCCGAAGGGGCGAGCTGTGCATATATATACATATATGTATATATACATATATGTGTATATATATATATATATATATATACATATATATATATATATATATATGTGTGTATATATATATATATATATATATATATATATATATAGTTGTTTTTGTCTTGCTTTGGTTTTTTCCCCACTAATTATTATCGGCTGCAGGTTCAAAAATATTTCGCTGTACATTGTACTGTGCATAACTGCATGTGACAAATAAATATTATATTCTATCTTAAAAGGTACGGGTGTGTGGCGTCTGTATTTTATTTTGGGCTTAATTGTTACATTTACAGTTTTGTATTGGACATTTTTGAAAATATGGAACAAATTGCATTCCGTATCGGTTCAATACGGGACGCAACATTGAATTGCCAACATATATATATATATATATATATATATATATATATATATGTATGTATACATGTATGCCCACATACATGTGTATTTTTATACCTTCCAAGATAAACTGAATAAATATAAAAAATATGCAAATATGAAATAAACAGTTTAAGATGTGGAGCAAAGGCAAACGTAGTGGCAGATGGTGTCACAGCAGTGACCTGTGCCATTTGGCAGCAGCAAAATCAACATGCATGTGTGCAAGGACTGATAGACAAAGAGTGAAGCTACACAGCTCCACCAAAGTTCAACAGTCTTACAGCTTCAGGGAAGAAGCAGACTGGACGTGCTGTTGCCCCAGGTGAGCTCGTTATTTAGGTGTACACCCAGGTACCTGTAGCTGGGGACCACTTCAACTACAGATTCTCCGATGTGCAGGGGGAGCAAGGGTGTCTGACTCTTTTCAAGTCCACAATCATCTCCTTTGTTTTAATCACATTGATGCAGACATTGTTCTCTCTGCACCAACCATCCAACCTGTGGATCCTCACAGATTGCAGCCTGCTCAACAGTTGCAGAGGGAAGAGCTCAGTCCAAGTGTGAACAGTTTTTGCACCAGGTTCCATACAGACATACACTCCAGGTGGGTGAGGCGTTAGATCCCACAGGTAAAGGTGTGGCAGCCTCTCCATTTAAAAAGGGTCCTGGTTACATGCCAGAGGAGTTTTACCCCAACTGGATTCAATGTAACACTACTTAAGGCTGTGGTGGGGTGACTCGCCTGGCTCCTAACCACCGTTAAATCCTGAGGTCTGCCCCGCTTCCTCCAAAGTCCGAAGCACCCAGTCAGGGAGGTGTTTCGTAACTGGGCTCGAAGTTCAGTCCTCGTCAATTATAGATGGCTCACCCCTTATGGATCTGTGCGCTTGTTATGTGCCAAGTTAAGGTTTAAAGGCTAGGCTAAAGCTCTAGGGACATACGTTAGTTTTAAGTGGATTCAAAGACTAGTGTGACCAAAATAGAACTAGATGGAATAGCTATACTTGCCTATAATCTTATGATCATGAAACAAGTTGTACCATAAAGAGGGGTACGGAAGCCGAGAGCAGCCATGGTACCTATAAACTTTTTTTCTGATGGTTTTCTCGCCATAATGCGTTATTTATCTCGTTATCACGGAATAACGATTACCGTTTTGTTGAGATAGCGAGATAAATAACTTTCATATCAGAATTCATCATTTCAGGAGATGGCTGGCTCGACTGCAGCTCAGCCCTGCTGCACGGCACCTCTCGTGCATCATTCGGTAACCATGAAGAGGGCCTAGGTCACCGATGAAGTTGACTATATCAGCAGGATGTTGTGTTCATGGATAATGAATGTTAAACATTAGGGATCTTGAATGTGACGTGCGGAAGTCAGCATGGGGGTTGCTGTTTTGGTTTTGATAATAAAAGACATGATCGTCAGCACACGGAGGTCTACGGTTATTTGTTCAGCTAAAGAAAACCCCCATTGAGCTGCAGGTTCTCCACAATCTGACATTTCCAGCTTGAGTCCGTTCTTGGAAAGGTTTTAAGAACACTGAGAAACTGATCATGAGCATTCAATAAAAGACAATCAACTCGTGATCTCGAGAAAACCACCGGTAAATTAACTCATTATCTGAAAAAAACAAAGTTCGTTTTCATAAGATAACGTGTTATTTATCTCGTTATCTTGGGAAAACGGTAATCGTTATCTCGTTATCACGAGAAAACCATCAAAAAAAAGTTTTAGGTACCGTGGCCGCTCTCGGCTTCCGTAGGGGGGAAAGGATTTTCAAAAGAACTCTTAAGACTTTTTATAATAAGTTTTATTTAGCAGGTTCAGCTTAAGCAATCAAAGGTAAATTAAAATCAAACTTCAATCAATACTCACAATTCCATAACTAAATCAGAATTCAGTATTCAGAATTAAAACTACAAATCAAAGAAATAATTTCAATCAGCATGAATTACTTATGAGCTGGGTTGAGAGGAGGAGGCAAGGGAATGTAGAGGAAAGGCTTCAAGTGGGTCACTTGAGCATTAGCGACCACACCCTAATTCAGTCCTTGTATAATGCCGCTGCGAGGTGGCAAAAAGGAAAAGTCCAAAAAGAAGAGGTTTCTGTTCCTCAGTTAAATCCCCCTTTTTATAATCCTTGTGCTGTGGTAATAAAATCCTCTCTGACTTAGTCCAAAGTCCAAAGGAAAGAAATCCAACAGCAAAGTGATACCAACTCTTGGTAGAACTATTAAGCCAATTAGTATCCACAGTAGGTTTGGGCTTGTCCTCTGCAGAGCAGTCCTGACCAAGGGAAACGATCCTGGAATTCTCGTATGATGCTTCCGTCTCGACATGTTTAACTTTGCTCTACTCATCTCCTGAGCAACAGTTTCAGGTTCCTCATTTTACCCTTAGCTCAATTGATTACACAATCTTCCTTAATACATTGCATATGAATGACTTCTGCATTTAACACACACGCACTTTCTGCACTTAATATTCTGATCACATAAATCATTCTCTAACAATTTATAATTTTGAATTATGATTGTCCACTTAGTACCAGGCTTTAGTTATTTAGGCTATCAGGATCTCAACTCACTTGACAGAGGGCTGTGTGAGCCACAGAGGAGATGGTGTTCTCCATGGACGGATTCTTCCGTATGCATATTGGTGTAGGTCCACAGTGACATCAAGGGTGTCCTTGACGTGGGCCATAACCAGTCTCTCAAAGCATCGGGGTGAGAGCTAATGGCCCATAGTCATTCAGGCCTGTCACTGTGGAAGTCTTGGGGACCAGGATGATGATTATGTAGGATGCTTTTATTGGTACCTTTTATCGTATTGCAGCATTACGTCCAACATCTGGACAGCAAGGCAGCATCTAACTGCAATGTTTATATTCCCAGAGAAGCAAAATGGAGATCCTGACCCAAGTGGAGCAGATAACACCGACTTCAATACAAATGATGACTGGCCCAGCTATGTGAGAGAAAACTTTAAACTGACATAATGGTTTCACATAATTTCTGCATGCATTGTTAAAGGAGAGGATTGAGATAGTTAAGAAGGTTTAAGATAGTTCTGGTTTGGTGATTTCAGAGAACTGAAGTTAAACTGGTCTATCACACTGAGCTTCACGTTGCTGTCAACCAATACCCACAGAGATTTTTGAAATCTCGTGTCTTCTACTTCATCAGAAACACGAAAGGTAAGATGACAATTCCTTATCATCATGATTAAACATGTTCAGGCATCTAGGATTCTTTGTCTTCTTTCGGCTGCTCCCTTTAGGGTTCATCATAGTGGATCATCTGCATGCATTTCGCCCTATCGCTAGCTTCCTCTTGTGTCACACCAACCCTCTGTCCCCTTCACTACATCCATGAAGCTCCTCTGTGGTCTTTCTCTTTTCTTCCTGCCTGACAGCTCCATATTTAGCTGCCTTTGTCCAATATAGCTGCTATCCCTTCTCTGCACATGTCCAAACCATCTCAGCTTTGGCTTCAAACTGCTCAACCTGAGCTGTCCCTCTGATATAGGCATTTTTTAAATTTCTAACCTTCCCCGTAAAAAGCAATAAACATAATATTATTATTTGTATCATAAAACAGAGACCATTGTTAAACCACTGGACATGAATGAGGCCAATATCACGATGCCCTCGCTGTTTGACATTGGCGTGCATAGTGGAAACGCCTTTCAGGTGCTGCGTAGCAAACTTGCCCAAGTAAGAAAAATAAGAAATCAGCAGCGACTTTTGTCAACAGGACTGAAAATTGATGCTGTTGAATATGGAAAAACATCTTATTTTCTAATGTATATTTTTATTGTGTCTCCTCTTAGGTCAATATACCCATGCTTACTGCCCACCAAATGGCAGTACCTGGACCAGATGATCAGAGTGAAGTTTCTCCTCAGCAGGAGATGAACAGGGAGCGTAAAGCAAATAGTTCAGGGAAGACAAGTGGGGAATTTGTCACTCGTGATGAGTTGCTCAACAGAAAACAAAAATATTTGGGACTGCTGAACACAACTCTCCAGCATCTTCAGTTTGAAGGTTGGATTAATTATATGTACCAAGGGTGGCTATTTTTTAATGCCCATTTTATAAAACTTCATGAAAAGTCATTCAATCTAAAACCAGTCTTATTTTCGCAGATGAGATTTTACTGCACATTCCTGAGCTAGACCTTGATCTGGAGGTGCATGAACTGCTTTTGAATCCAGACATGGTAGAAAAGTTGGAGCAGTGTGTGATGAACTGGCAAACGCAGATTACCATTGTTATTGAGGAACAGAAAAACAAAAAACCACAGGTTGGTGACTTTTCCTGTAGTTCTATTCCTGCTGAATGTCTGAAATGTTGTCAAGAAATTGAGAAATACCTGTTGGCCCAAAAGGAAACCATTCAGCTGAAGAATGCGTTCACTGGACCTGGTGACTTGCATAGACTGAGTCATTAACTCTCCATTTTCCTCCAGGCGCCTGGCCCTTTGGCTGAGATGGCACTTTGGGAGGAGCGAGCGTCTGTCCTGAATGCTCTGAGTGAACAGCTTAAACATTCTGTGGTAGTGAAGGTCCTGGAGGTGATGACCAAAGCAGATGCAGGCATTGTTCACACGCTGGAAGGAGTGATCGCTGAACTTAGTAAATACCGCTCGGAGTCAGATGAAAATACTCGCTTCCTCAAGATACTTCAAAGACATTTCATGGTGAGCTGGTCTCTTTAGAAGTGCATTATTGTTGAATACACCACAAACTGATAGTTACATAAATCTATGATGATACAGGAAGCTATAATATTGGCATGGTATCTTTTCCTGTCTCTTGTAGAATCTGGCTACTGGAGCAAATTTTCGTGTGATCTTGGAGACCATCCCTCCTCTTATGGAGAGCCTGCAAATTGTGTGGATGATGTCTTGCCACTATAACACAAATGAGCGCATGGTCCACTTAATGGAGCAAATTGCCTGGCAGCTGTGTGAACGTGTGACTCAAGCAGTAGATGTCCACACACTATTCAAGTATATGTGGATACATTTAAATGTTGTAATACTTTTTTTAGTTTGGAGTAAAACTGAAACTATTGCTCAGTAGTCAAACAGAATCCTTTATTCAAATATGATGTTTTCTTGTTTCCATATAACTTAACAATGTGTTGTGGCTTACACAGGAACAAGAGGGAAGTGGCCAAATCCAAGGTGCATGATGCTAAGCAGGTTTTGAGTCAGTGGAAGACGTCCTACTTTGAGATGCGTGCAGAAATTGAGGAATTAAGCAAGGCTCCACGCTGGGAGTTTGACCGTAAGAGACTGTTTGAGAAGACCGATTACATGGCTTCCGTCTGCCAGGACCTGCACGATGTTTTGCAGGTTAGAGTATATACATAATTCATAAATACTGACCTCTCACTCAATGTGTGAACATGTGAATGTATAAAATGAAGCTCATTATTTTATTTCTCACGTATTTGTGTAATGCAGATTTTGGAGGAGTTCTACATTATCTTTGGCCCAGAGCTATTGAGTCTGACAGGTGACATGAAACACATTGATGAAGTGCTGTGCACAGTAGAAAAACTAGTTGTGCCCATTGAGGAGGTCACTTTCAATCCTTTCAACATCTGTAAGATGAGCAGCTGGAAAATGATCATGGAAGACTTCAACATCGCAGTTCAGGTGGGTTTCGGACATTTACATTGCAGGAGCTGTTCCCATTTTTCGTGACCCACATAAGAATTAAATGGCTTTCACAAATATATCTGCATTATTCTATGCATGCTGTACCTCTTTTATCAAGCTTGAATGCACGTGTCTGTTCAGGCTATTGAGGGAGAAGTGATTGCCTTTATTGACAAGTCTTTTAAGACACTGCGCTCTTCAACTGCTGCCTTTGACATGCTGCTGAAGTTTAAACACAATCGCACCAGAGAGGTCATCAATAACCATTTGATGAAAAAGCTTGATGACATCTTGGAACAGTACTGCAAAGAGGTAATGTACTGTAGAAGAAAGTGTGCTGGCAAGTATTTGACTTCACAGTGTTACGCTGCAGCAAATTCAATCTACTAACAAATGACATTTATTCTTTATTCCTTTGCTTTAGCATTCTAATCCATATAAAACCCAAAAGCAAACATTTTGTAGAGGCAAATATTTTATGTGTGTAATTTATGTATGAGTGACAGGAAGTCATTTTGTTGTTGTTGTTGTTGTTGTTGTTGTAGGTGGACAGGACACGGGAAATCTTTGAGACAATGAAGGACAAACCACCGTTAAATAAGTACGAGCCTCCTGTGGCTGGAGCCATCAGATGGGCACGATTTCTATTCCATCGCATCAAACATGCCTTCCTCCCCTTCTTGAATGTTCCAGATATGCTGGACTGTGAACAGAACAAAGTGGTGAGTTATTTCAAAGCTGCATAGGTCACAATAAATGTTGAACTGTTGTGCTATTAAAAACCTTTCTGTGATTTTTGGTATAGTTCGCTCAGGCCAAGGATAAGTACGTAGAAATGGCTCAGCAGCTCAAGGACTATGAGGTGACGAAATACGAATGCTGGACAGTTGAGACAGTGCACAACTTGCCATTGATAATTAAAAAACCCATATTGGCAATGGTTACCAGTAAAAACTCAACTCAACCAGCGCTTGTATGTATCTTTTACTACTTATTTCTTCGTAACTGTTGCATCTTCTGTTGCGTGTTATTTTTACGTTGAAATTCTCTGCATTAAAAAAAAAAGATTCTCTTTTTTAAGGATGTCCTACCACCTGAAAGTTGCACACCAAAGGATATGCGATACATTGTGAACTTTGATCCAGAGATTAATGAAATCATTTCTGAGGCATACAAACTTGAAGCACTGGGCTACTCTGTGCCTGATCTGGCTGAAAATGTTGCTCTGCAGGAGAAGAATTTCATCAGGTGATGAGACCCACCAGCAACTGAATACACAACTCAAAATCAGCGACTGATGCAATTTCTCACATGAACTATGTGAACTATGTTTCTCATAGTTATGTCAGCAGTCTGAGCGACCTTGTCAGCCGCTATCACACAGTAGTGGACAGCTTGAATGAAGCACATGTTGTCATGCTGGGTCCACATATAAAAGCAGTCAAGAAAGACATTGATTTTGGATGCCAAAGGCTCAACTGGAATTCATTGGGTACTGTATATACCAAGGTTCAAATCGCTGTGCACGCTTGTGATCAGATGAAATGAGTTGAAACTGAAATCTGCTAAATGTTTGGTTTTAGGCATCCCCGACTTCATTGACCGAGGCATTCAGACTGTCACTAAGTTTGAGTTAGTTGTCAGTCAGATTCACGACAATGAGCAGGCCATTGATTCTAATTTGCATTCCATGATGACGGCCAACTTACTGAAATTTCAGTCACCAGATGATTCAGATGACTTACCAGGTGAAGTTTACTATTAGTTTACCAAATTTGAAAAAAACCCATAAGAATTCATACACATAGCATTTTAATAATTTCATATTTTTCTCCAAGGTGTTAAGGAGTTCTGTGAACGCACTGAGAAAGAGAGAGTCAAAACTGTGGCTATGCTTGGCAAGAAGTATGCTGAAATTGGATTTCTTATTACTAAGATAGAACAGTTGACCATGGAAACCAGCACTGGCAAAGCCAAATGTATGGCAGATTATTACAAGTACTGGGAACGCCGAATACTGGACACCCTTACAAAGATGGTGCAGAGGTAATGACTAATGGTTGTGATCCTGTAGATTTAGTGCCTGGTAATAATCACTGCTTTTTAAATATGTGGTATGCTTTCATTTGTAACCATTGTAACATCCCTCATGTTGGCTTCCATATTCAGAAACATTCAGGCCTTTAATGGGGGGCTGATGGGAGATAAAGCTCTTTATCAAATCACTGCCATCCTGTCTGCACCTAAGATTGTGTTGCAGCCCCAAAGCAATGAGCTCTACCGGCTGCTCATGCAGTGTATCACAGACTGTGTAGCTAGCACCAAGGTGGGATTATCACAGTGTTTTTTTTTATATCATTGTATTTAACAAATACATTATTTTTAATTTTACACTGTTAATATGATTTGACTCTGTCCCTATTTTTGTGTTTAAGCAATTTGTGCGTTGGATGCATGGAACCTGCATTGAGTGCCCTCCACAACGTGTGGGAAATGAAGATGAGATGGTGACAATTAGTTTCTACAGTGATGTGTGCCAGCTTCCTCAGATCAAGGAGAGTTCCATGACTGTGGCTCAGAACATTCAGAGGCTGCTTCTCTCTGTGGATCAGTACCTTCACCACTGGAAACGCTATCGGGTTCTTTGGGAAAAGAACAAAACCATTGTCAATGAAAAGTTTGCTGCAAGGAAGCCGTCCTTTGTCATGTATGATTATAAGCTGCAGTCCCTCGCTCGCATCAAGCAGGAAGTGATGCTGGAGCCTCCTTTTAAGAATGAGCACAGCATACATCTAAACCTGGAGCTTCTGGCCCACACAGTGGGGGAGATTGCTGAAGCATGGATCAGTTCACTTGGTAGCTTACTCAACAAGCCTGCTAAAGAGGATCTCTTTAACTTGAAAGATGAACTCATGGTACTTGACACACAGTTTGTATTTTCAGGATTTATCATAAATATTGGCATTTATTTGATTGATTTTATTTGGCTTATTTTGTACTACAGCAACTCTCTAAGAAGCTGAAACAGACCCCTGACTCATTTGATGACCTGAAGTCTGTCCTTGGTACCATCTCAGCCATCAGAAACATGTCATTAGAAGTGGAGATGAGATTCACCGACATCCAGGAGCGATACAGAACACTGGCCATGTATAAAGTGGAGGTACTGCGTCGTTTATATAAAGCTGTTATCCCTTCAAAATTGATATTGTTTCCCATATTAAACAGTTTATGTTTTATGTGCTCCAGGTTGGAAATGATGAATTGGAGCTGGTGGCCTGTATTGACCAGATGTGGAGTGACTTGTTTACAGAAGCCAGAGAAGTGGATCGAAGTCTGAAAGATGTCAAGAAATCATTTATTGTGGTATGATGTCAATCCCATACAATATTCTTAATCAGACAAAAAAGGGAAGCGTCTTTGTCTTACATTTCTGATTGCCACACTCTTCTCCCATCCACACACTCGAAGATTACAAAGGAGAATATTCAAGAGTTCAAGCAGGAGTTGTCTATCTTTGCCGAAAGCTTCAACATGCATGGTCCTGGAGCTGTGGGAGATGATTTGGAGAAAGGTACCTGTGCACTTAGATGAATGCTATAGTTGTTGTATAGAGAATAATTTTTACATGGTAAATGTTAAAATGCAATGGAGGAACCAGCCTGTCTCATTTTTATTTTTGCAGGACTGGCCATTATGGGAAAATATGAGGCAGACCTTGCAAAGATATTAGCAGCCCGGCATGAAATAACTAATGCTGAGAAGCTGCTGGACTTGCCAGTCACCACATTCCCAAATCTTCTGAGCATACAGAATGACATGAAGGGCTTGAGACATATTTATGATATATATAAAGCACAGAAGGTAGGATGGCTATCATACACATAATACACATAATTCTCATCACCATAGTTTTTGTTTAAATATTTTTTTTGTTCTTTCATCTTTCAGGAGGCAAAGACACAGTGGTCTCAGACCTTGTGGGTAGCTTTAGACATCCAGCTGCTACAAGAGGGTATCGAGGGATTCATCAAACGCTTGAGGCAGCTGCCCAAAGATGTGCGGGCCATGCCAATGGCCTTTTTCTTAGATGGACACATGAAAGAGTTCAAAGAGTGTCTGCCTCTTCTGCTGGACCTGAAGAATGAGGCCGTCAGAGACAGGTCAGTCTCAAGGTTGATACCAGTAACTAACTGGAATTAATATAATACCCAAATAAAATTACAGTTAATAACCTAGTTAGATATATTATTTAATTGTCACTGACATGTTTTGCTTTTCTTGTTCCTATTGGATTTTTATGCAGTAAACATGGCACAGATGTGACCTAAGTAGAGTAAGAAATATTGAAAATGTGGACCTTTGAATTAATGTATCCGTGTGTCCAGATACAACAAAACACCAGGAAAGAATAAAAATGTCTTTATATTTGAGGCACTGGAAGGAGCTGATGGAAAGGACCGGCACCCGCTTTGAGATCAATCCTGAAAGCTTCACTCTGGAGAATATGTTTGCAATGGAGCTGCACAAATATGCAGATGTCATAGGCGACATTGTTACCTCAGCTGTAAAAGAGCTCAGTATCGAGAGGGTAAGCTTCCTTTTTTTTTGAGTCATCTCAAAATGGAATGAGTTGCCAGTTTTGGAAGGTCATGAGAGAGAGAATACAGTTGCTTCTAAAACATGTTATCTGGATCTGCTTCCAGGGAGTAAAAGGAGTGGTAGAGACCTGGGAGAACATGATGTTCAATGTTCAGCCCTACTTCAAAGGCACACAGGACCGTGGGTCCATTCTGGGTGCTGTGGATGAGATCCTGCTGAATGTGGACAACGATGTGATGAACTTACAGAGCATGGCCGGCAGCCGCTTTGTTGGACCCTTCCTTGGCACCATACAGCGATGGGAAAAAGTTCTGTCTCTTATCTGTGAGACTATTGAGGTGAGTGAGAATGGTCAAATTTTCCGTCACCCTTAAGCTGAGCCATAAAATACTCACAGAAAAAAAAAAAATCTTTCTTTCACAGGTGTGGCTGCTCGTACAGAGAAAATGGATGTACCTGGGGAGCATTTTTACAGGAGGAGACATTCGCTTGCAGTTACCCGAGGAAGCAAAGAATTTTGATAACATTGACAAAAGGTTTAAAGACGTAAGTGTTGTCAAAAATATTGGTCTTAAAAAGATGAAAGTAGTTCCAGACATGTCAAAATTATATCTTTCTTTTTTGGTGTAGATAATGAATGACACAGTGAGGGGTCCAAACATTAAGCGCTGCTGCCTGGTTCCCAACCGGCTAACAGACCTTCAAGCCCTGACTGATAGTTTAGAGAGGTGCCAGAAGAGTCTTAATGACTACCTGGATTCCAAACGAAATGCATTTCCTCGCTTCTTCTTCATCTCTGATGATGAACTACTCAGCATCCTGGGGAGTAGTGACCCTGCCTGTGTCCAGGAACACATGATTAAGGTATTCAGAAAGTACAAATAATGGAGGCGTGGTAGAAAAAGAGCTTAATTTTTCAAAGTAGGGATCGGGAGGCTCATTGGTTGCCATGTGTGATTTCTTTTTCTTTGTTCCATAAGATGTATGACAATATAGCATCTCTGAGATTTGATGTGGATAGCAATGGAGAGACAGTAGTCGGAGCCATGGTGTCTGCTGAGGGTGAGGTGATGGAACTAAGGCAGCATGTCCCAGTGGAGGGCAGAGTGGAGGAGTGGATGATGGGAGTGCTACTGGAGATGAGGAAGACTAACAGGCTTATCACAAAGGAAGCAATCTACTACTACTGTCACGACAGGAGCAGGTATGTGTAAATGCACCACAGAAAAAAAATCTCTTCTAGTATTAAAAATGTTTTGATATTTACTAAATTGTGCAGTGACAGATTTGTGACTGAAAGACCTGCATGAGTGTTTTTGCAGGTGGGGCCTTCAGTTTTTCTGTCTTTGCAATGTTTCCCAGGGTGGATTGGATGTTGCTGTACCAGGGCATGGTTGTACTGGCTGCTAACCAAATTTGGTGGACCTGGGGGGTAGAGGATGTCTTTAAGAAAGTCAAGAATGGACAGAAGCATGCACTGAAGAACTATGCTGAGAAACTACACAAACAGATCGATGAGCTAGTGACACGCATTATTCAGCCTTTGAAGAAAAATGACAGACGAAAGCTCAACACCGTGCTCATCATTGACGTCCATGCAAGAGACATAGTGGACAGCTTCGTGCTTAAAAGGTAAATTTATGAACATTTTTTTCTCCTGCTAACATGCTTTAAATATGTAGCATAATAAAGTTCAGTCTCCTTCCAGCATAATGGATGCACAAGAATTTGAATGGGAAAGCCAGCTAAGGTTCTACTGGGTCTTGGCACAGGACAACTTATTTGTGCGCCAGTGCAATGCATCTTTCTCCTATGGTTATGAGTACATGGGGTTGAACGGCCGGTTGGTTATAACCCCACTGACAGACCGGATTTACCTCACTCTCACACAGGTCTGGGACATGTGCATATTTTTAATACCTAAGCAAACACATTTAAATTCTTTAGTAATGAAAGAATATCTGTCCATATGTATTTGTGATGAAGGCACTTTCCATGTACTTGGGTGGAGCTCCTGCTGGACCTGCCGGTACAGGAAAGACAGAGTCCACCAAGGATCTGGCCAAGGCTTTGGGCCTGCTCTGTGTAGTTACAAACTGTGGTGAGGGCATGGACTACTTGGTAAGAACAGCAAACAGCAGCTGGAAAAAAAGCTTTTCTGGGATTAAAGAACAAAACAAAACAGAATCATCACTTTTCACTAGCGTTTTATGTGAATCTCTTTCCTGTTTGTGCTCAGGCAGTGGGTAAGATCTTATCTGGGCTTGTGCAGTGCGGAGCTTGGGGCTGCTTTGATGAGTTCAATCGCATCGATGCCTCAGTGTTGTCAGTGATCTCCTCCCAAATCCAGACTATCCGTAATGCTCTCATTCTACACCTTAAAAGCTTTTATGTAAGTCTGTTTGGTTATGCAGGACTAGTAACTAATAAATCTTTCATATATGCATTAAAGAACATTTCTAAACTGGTAAAAATGATCAATGTTAATGTATACATATATTTTTAAGCAAATTTTTTTAAGAGTTGTTGACTTTTATTCCCCTAAACACCCTCCTTCTCACTAAATGCATCAGTTTGAAGGGCAAGAGATCAACTTGGATGACCGCATAGGGATATTCATCACTATGAACCCTGGTTATGCAGGACGTACAGAGCTGCCAGAATCTGTCAAAGCTCTCTTCAGGCCTGTGGTGGTCATTGTGCCTGACCTACAGCAGATTTGTGAGATTATGCTCTTCTCTGAGGGTTTCCTAATGGCCAAGGTACTGCATTCACACAGCACACGCTGTCAGCCTCAGCACAATAATGCATAATAAAGCATGTACATGCACAGGTTACATTATATCAGTTTATGTTATTAAATAATGCAGAAATGCGTATAAAAATTGATAACCTTGAAGATTTTGAGCTGTCATTAAGTGCTGAGTGGTAATAGTGTTAGTTGTATGTCTCCACTACTGTTCATTTCAGGTACTGGCAAAGAAAATGACAGTGCTGTATAAACTGGCCCGTGAGCAGCTGTCCAAACAGTCTCATTATGATTTCGGCCTGCGCGCTCTCAAGGCTGTCCTAGTGATGGCGGGAGAGCTGAAGAGAAGCTCACCTGACCTCAGTGAGGTACAGACACATAACAAATAACATCTAAGCAGTGAACTCTCAGGTACAGGTTGAAGGTTGATTTCTCTTGGGAAGATGTTGGAAATTTGCTATGATTACCAAATGCATGATTTGTAGACCTCATGTTAAAAAAATATATATATATATATATTCTTGTGTAGAGCAGTTTGTAAGTCTGCCTGAAAAAAATTGCAATTTTATATAAAATACTTAAATATAATTAACTTCAATATGTATGAATGCATAAATTCTTTTTCATTCTTTAAATGTTGTTTTTCCAGGATGTGGTGTTGATGCGGGCTCTCAGGGACATGAACCTACCCAAGTTTGTGTTTGAAGATGCCCCTCTTTTCCTCGGTCTGATCTCAGATCTGTTCCCTGGGCTTGACTGCCCTCGTGTTCGCTATCCCAACTTCAGCGATGCTGTGGAGCAGACCCTGGAAGATAAGAAATATATCATACTGCCTAACCAGGTGTTCCATCTGGCCCAGCCTCGTATTTTATATTTTCTATCAATTTCAAGACATTTGCTGTTCTTTGGCAAATATTTCAGTGTCTGAGTGTGTAAATGTATCTTGTCTGTGGTTTCAGGTGGATAAAGTGGTGCAGATGTATGAGACAATGATGACCAGGCACACTACGATGATTGTGGGTCCAACAGGTGGAGGAAAATCAGTGGTGATCAACACATTATGTCAAGCTCAGACAAAGTCAGTGTCAGTTTACATTGTTGTCATGATTTTTTTGTTTGAACAATGGTAACTTTTATTCTATCTCACCATCAGAATGGGACTGCAAACCAAACTATATCCTCTGAACTCTAAAGCCATAAGTGTTATTGAACTTTATGGTATTCTGGACCCAGACACTCGAGACTGGACTGATGGGATTTTATCCAACATCTTCCGTGAAATCAACAAGCCTACAGACAAAAAAGAGAGGAGGTAGAAAGTCAAAAATAATAAATAAAATAAAATAAAGAAGACATTTTATCAGCCATTTGAATAACACGTGCAGTATACTTGTAATATCATTCATACAGTAAAAAAACTGAGAGGATAAGAAGAAAGAATTTCTGTGAATCACTTCATAAAGTAAAGGATTACACTTTGACTCACAGGTACATCCTGTTTGACGGGGATGTGGATGCTCTGTGGGTCGAGAATATGAACTCAGTGATGGATGACAACAAGCTTCTGACTCTAGCCAATGGAGAAAGGATCCGTTTACAAAGTCACTGTGCCCTGCTGTTTGAGGTTTGCCTTAATGTTTAGATTTCTGTCAGCAGAATACCCTTCCCTGCACTTTGCTGCAAAGCTCAGCAGAATGTAAGAAATCTTTGCACTCACAGGTTGGAGATCTGCAGCACGCTTCCCCAGCTACCGTTTCCCGCTGTGGAATGGTGTTTGTCGACCCTAAAAACCTACGATATACCCCATACTGGCAAAGATGGGTGAACAGTAGATCCGATAAGGTTTGAGAAAAAAAAAATCACTGTTTAAAATTTATACTTTTTATAGGTTTTCACTGACGTCTCTCTTTTTTCCCCCTAGGAACAAGAAGTGCTTAACAGATTGTTTGAGAAATATGTTCACAGCTCTATTGCCATGATTGTGGATGGTGTCGTTGATGGCAAACAAGGCCAGAAACTTAAGACTGTTGTCCCTCAGACAGATCTGAATATGGTAGGTTATTCTTGTCCATGCAGTTCATTGTATTTAAATAAGAGGAAATGAATGGGATTTGATATGGTCTCACAATCAGACTACTTGAACTATTTCCACATGTTTTGACGGTGTGTTTAGGTCACTCAGTTGTGCTTAACACTGGATGCACTTCTTGAAAGAGAGACCAGCACTCCTAAAGTCCTGGAGTGTTACTTTCTGGAAGCTCTGTACTGTTCACTTGGGGCTACATTGCTGGAGAGTGGTAGGATCCAGTTTGATGAGTTCATCAAAAAGCTTTCCTGCTTAACAACAGTGCACAATGAGAAAGCCCAGGCTGGGCCTGGTGAGATACCAGGTAAAAAGGGAGGAATTGTCCTTTTTTTATGGTGAAATTACGATTTTTTGCCTTTTTATCTAGTTATGTGAAATTAATAGATCGGATTGATCTGTGTTTTAGGGTTAAATAAATAAATATGGTAAAACCTTTCAAACAAATTTGTGCCGTTTTTTTTTTAAACTGTGTTACTTATTACAGGATACCTCCCAACTCTGTATGATTTCCACTTTGATGGAATGCAAGAGAAGTGGGTTCCTTGGAGTTCTCTGGTTCCCAAATACACCCACAACCCTGAAATGAAGTTCACTGATATCCTAGGTAATGGCCATGTCTATAAATGCATAATGCATAATAATTTTTATACATTTCTGCCTTGATTCCTTCATTTTCAATTTTTGCTTT
>VUQK01005125.1:17437-29562 GCA_015106715.1 Bujurquina vittata | reverse complement strand
TCTGCCTTGATTCCTTCATTTTCAATTTTTGCTTTAGTGCCCACTGTTGACACCACTAGAACCAGCTGGATCCTGGAGCAGATGGTCAAGATAAAGAGGCCAGTGCTACTGGTTGGAGAGTCTGGCACTTCCAAGACCGCCACTATTCATAACTTTCTGAAGAACATTAATGCAGAGACAGCTGTGAGTTTGACATCTTACCATACAGTATGTACATAAATGTTTGTCACAGGAGTTCAGATGTCTTTCTTTCTGTTCCCAGAGTACTCTCATCATCAACTTCTCCTCCAGAACGACTTCATTGGACCTGCAGAGAAACCTGGAAGCCAATGTGGAGAAAAGGACCAAAGACACCTATGGCCCTCCCATGGGGAAGAGGCTGCTGATCTTTATGGATGACATGAATATGCCAAAGGTACCTGTGTCAAGTGTCAAGTCTTTTTTATTCCTTACGGTGCGGTAGTGCTTCCATGTGTGAAATTTTTGTTATGCACTTGTGAAGGTGGATGACTATGGCACACAGCAGCCTATTGCGCTTCTAAAGCTGCTACTGGACCGAGGAGGCATCTATGACAGAGGAAAGGAACTTAACTTCAAAATCCTCAAGGATCTTGGCTTTATTGCTGCCATGGGAATGGCAGGAGGTGGGAGAAACGAGGTGGATCCTCGCTTCATCTCGCTCTTCAGTGTCTTTTGCATCCCCTTCCCTACAGTGGAGTCCCTCGACCTTATCTATGGTTCCATTTTAAAAGGCCACACCAGAGTGAGTACCTCTTTCCCACATAAATCAAAACAGATTAGAATCTAAATCATCCGCATCACTCTGATTCTCCAATATTTACTTGATAAACCATTTAGCCATTCGAGGATGCCATACAGAAAGTCTGTGATCGGGTCACATCCTGCACACTGGAGCTCTACAACACCATCATCAAAGATATGCCGCCCACACCATCCAAGTTCCACTACATCTTCAACCTGAGAGACCTGTCAAGAGTCTACAATGGACTCACGCTCACCAAACCGGACAGGTCTAATAGCACATTCACGCTAGTGACAGATTAACAGAGGTCTGTGATGCTGAATGTCCTTACCTTCCCTGATTTCTCTCCAACAGGTTTTTGACTGTTGCCCAATTTGTACGTGCGTGGAGAAATGAGTGCTTGAGAATCTTCCATGACAGACTCATTAATGAGACTGACAA
Organism: Bujurquina vittata; assembly: GCA_015106715.1. Classification (NCBI taxonomy): domain Eukaryota; kingdom Metazoa; phylum Chordata; class Actinopteri; order Cichliformes; family Cichlidae; genus Bujurquina; species Bujurquina vittata. Next base: position 28,358 of record VUQK01005125.1, on the reverse strand, counting down.
AGCTTTGGTAATATTTACTGGTAATTTTAGTAGCTGTTTAATGGGAATTCTCTTTTATATTTCAAAGACAAATACTTGGTGGGTAATTGGTTACCCTTTGGACACAATAAGACTCAAAGTCAACTGTATATTAAATTTATACATACAGTATAAATATTTGTCCATTTTCAACTCAACCCAATGTGTTTTTTTTCCCACCAGGTCCAAGGCTACATAAAGAAAATGATTGAGGAGCATTTCAGCTCAGACATGGAGGCAGTCATGAAAGACCCGATTCTGTTTGGAGACTACAGGACAGCCCTCAGTGATGCTGAACCAAGAGTCTATGAGGACATGCAAGACTATGATGCTTCAAAAGCGCTGTTTCAGGTAAAGTTATTACTTCCACCAAGTAGGTTATGTGATTAGTTGGATTTGTTTATTTGTATGTTTGTTATAAGAATTACTCCAAAAATTAGGAATGACTTCTACATGCAAATATTAGCAGAGGTGTGGGTTGGATCTACTTAGAAGTTGATCTGCTAAAGTGAGATTGAACAATATTTATATTTCATGTCATAGCTTTATAAATAAGAAAAATAATACTGTTTTCCAGAAAATATTACAAACTAATTGGGAGCCAGGGACTTCATGGATGATGTGGAGGGAAATATTTAGCCTTGGTGGGGGTGTGCAGTCTCAAACTGCTTTTTTAACAGAATTGTAAAATAATAAAACAATAGTATTTTGACTTTTGTTAGGGTTACATACATATTCTGATCACTGTCTCATGTCATTCTACAGGAAATCCTAGAGGAATACAATGAGAGCAAGTCGAGAATGAACCTCGTACTGTTTGATGATGCTCTGGAACATCTGACCCGGGTTCACCGCATCATCCGCATTGATCGTGGTCACGCTTTGCTCGTTGGTGTGGGGGGCTCTGGCAAGCAGTCTCTTACTAAGCTCGCTGCCTTTGCTGCTGGCTGTGAGGTTGTAAAACTCATGATTGGTGTGGTGAAGGGCAAATGATTGTCAGTAACAAATGTCATGTACACTAAAAGTTTTCATTTTACTAACATGTCTTTTGATGTGAAAATGGCAGTCTTCTAACTTCTAATGCTACTAGATAAGCACTTGAGAGGGGAAATTGGGGTCTTCACTGTTAAGCATTATTAAATTTTCTTCATGAGAACATTTCCAGTTTTGTATAATTGAATCTGCTTTCCTCAGGTATTCGAGATAACGCTGAGCAGAGGATACAGTGAGTCTAACTTCCGCGAAGACCTGAAAACACTGTACTTGAAGCTTGGCATTGAGAATAAGAAGACCGTGTTCCTCTTTACTGATGCTCACGTGGCTGAGGAAGGCTTCTTGGAGCTCATTAACAACATGCTCACCTCAGGTTGCATTTCACTCTTATCTCTTGACCTTGCTCTTTATTTAGCTGCCTGAAATGTAGTGCTCATATCACGAACTCTCTTTAGGCATTGTTCCTGCGTTGTTCCCTGATAATGAGAAAGAGTCCGTGCTCAACCAGCTTCGAGATGAGGCTCTTAAGATGGGATTGAGTGCGTCTAAAGACAGCGTGTGGCAGTACTTTGTCAACAAAAGTGCCAACAATCTGCACGTTGTTTTAGGCATGTCTCCAGTGGGAGACACCTTGAGGACACGCTGCAGGAACTTCCCAGGTGAAATATTTTTTCTGTTGAGACTTATACATCAGTTCAATTTTTTACCCCCAAAAACCTAAATGAATTGCAAAATACATTTGTAAGCAATAAATTGAAAAAAAAAAGTCAGTTGTTGCAAATATGATACAAATTAAAACTTGTATATGCAAATTAATATTTAGCTTATCTATTTTTTATCAAAAGGTTCAATAAACACTCCCAATATTGTTTTTTAATTTTTCTTGCAACGATCTCATAGTTCAGGCATTGCAGAGTTAGCATAGTTTGTAAATTTGTTTCACTAACTGTGTGCATGTTTTTCCTCCCAGGACTGATGAACAACACTGTAATAGACTGGTTCTTTCCATGGCCGCTGCAGGCCTTACTTGCAGTGGCTCAGTCTTTCCTTGGTGTGTAATTAAACATATTTCTATTATTTATGTGTAACTTTTAGAGCTTTCTTTAGTTTATTTTATTTCAGCGAGACCCACAGCTGGAAGATTATCCCTGAATACATTTTTGTCCTTCCACAGGTGAAAGTCAGATGATTCCGGTGGCACACTCTGCAGCAGTCATAGATCATGTATGCATGGGCCACAGCTCTGTGGATCACTACAGCAAGTTATTCCAGCAAAAACTCAGACGCTGCCACTATGTAACACCAAAGAACTACTTGGACTTAATTAGCACCTATTCTAAGCTCTTAGAGGAAAAAGACCGATTTATCCTAGGTGAGAGAATAAAACCTGTTATAAACTCAGTGTTTCTTATAAACCAAGTGTTAGTGTGCATTAGAAACTGGCAATGTGTCCTCTTCTGTTCTAGCTCAGTGCAAGCATCTGGAGGGAGGTTTGGATAAACTGAAGGAAGCCAGTGAACAGCTGGCTGAACTGAATGTCAAGCTGGCAGATCAGAAAGTGGTCCTTGCTGAAAAGTCCACAGCATGTGCAGCCCTGCTGGATGAGATTGCCACTAACACAACTATAGGTTAGTGAGTACTTGCCTCTCTTAACTTATAGCCCAAATAAACACAGCGTCCTGTAGTTTTAACGTTGAAATTTAGTGCAGTTACTACAAACAAATTATATCATGAACTCTCTTTTTTTAGCTGAGGAAAAAAAGGCTCTGGCAGAAGACAAAGCCAAAGAAATCGAGAAACAAAATAAAGTCATAGCTGTTGAGAAGATAGAAGCTGAAAGTTCCTTAGCTGAAGCTCTGCCAGTATTAGAGGCCGCACGCAATGCTCTGCAAGACCTGGGAAAAGCTGATGTAACAGAGATCCGGTAAAATCTGCTACTTATGAAGAACAATATTTTCATTCTGTTGTAGAAATAATCAAATACATTGGGTTGTTTGCTAATATATGTGCGTGTGTGTGTGTGTGTGTGTATATATATATATATACACAAACATATATAGAGAGAAAGAGAGAGAGAGTCTGAGGACTTGGATCAATCATTCATGCAAAACCATTGCTTATCATGACACTTAAGTCATCTGTTAATCAGTCTTCTCCCTCTATCTGCCTTTTCCTGCTGGTATGATGTAAAGATCATTTGCCAAACCACCCAAGCAGGTGCAGGTTGTTTGTGAGTGCATCCTGGTGTTGCGTGGCTACAAAGAAATCAGTTGGCAGTCAGCTAAAGGGATGATGTCAGAGGCTAACTTCCTGCGCTCCCTGATGGAGATGGACTGTGATTCCATAACGAGCAACCAAGTCAGGACTGTCAAAGGTAAGTTGACTTCATGTTTAATAGAAAATTACTAACAGATAATAGTACCAATAAACTGTGCAAGATAATGCTAATTGGATTTGATAGATACTCCAGATTTAGTTTTTTCTTTCCGACTAGGCTATCTAAAGAGCCTCCACACAAGCTTAGAGGAGATGCAGGCCATCAGTAGGGCCGGCTCAGGAATGCTCAAGTTTGTCGAGGCAATCATGGGTTACCATGATGTTGCCAGGGAAATAAAACCCAAAAGAGAAAAGGTAATCAAGTTTTTTTTTTTTGAAAGTCCCATTAAAACGTCCTGTGTCAGAAGAAGAAGAAACACAGATTAAAAAGACACATTTCTTTGTTATTTTCAGGTGGCACGCCTAGAGAAGAACTTCTTTCAGAGTAAGGGGGAGCTGAAGCGCATTCAGGGTGAGCTCAGCAGCATCCAGACAGAGTTGCAGGCCCTTGCTGAGAAATATCAAGCTGCTATTGTGGAGAAACAGCAGTTACAGGAGGAGGCTGAGGTGATGGAAAGGAGACTGACAGCTGCTGATAAACTCATATCTGGGCTGAGCTCAGAGAATGAACGGTGAGTTTGGAAAAGATGCAGCACTTACTAGCAACCCTTCTACAGGCTGATATATACTTTTTAAACCACTTTTGTTCATTGCTTTCTGTCTTTACCAATCATTTTCCACTCCTTCATGCTCCCAACTCAGATGGACAAATGATTTGGACGAGTTGAAGCAGCGACGTGTGTGTCTTCTGGGTGACTGCCTGCTCTGTGCTGAATTCCTGACCTATGAAGGGGCTTTCAGCTGGGACTTCAGGAATGAAATGGTATACCAAGTGTGGGTTAAAGATGTGCAGGAGAGAGGCATCCCCTTGAGCCAACCTTTCAAAGTGGAAAACCTTCTTACTGATGAGGTTGAAATCAGCAGGTGAGGTTATTGTGTGCTTATGACATTTTGAAGCTTGAAATACGAGAAAACTAAATACTGTTCCATATGAATTTTCCCCATCAAATGGTCTGACTATACGTTAAATAAACCCTGTATTAGATGGGGCTCAGAGGGCTTGCCTCCAGATGAATTGTCTGTGCAAAATGGAATCCTCACAACCAGAGGAAGACGATTTCCCATGTGCATTGACCCCCAGCAACAAGCCCTCAACTGGATTAAAAAGAAGGAAGAAAACAATAACCTCAAGGTACAGAAAGATTTAATGCTCGCCCGTGTTTCAAGATGACTGTTTTAGGCAGCCATATTCAGCACACTGGCCTCTCAAAGGCTCATGACTTGTAGCCCTGACAGTGTGATCATCTGTCTTGTCCCAGGTCTCATCTTTCAGTGATCCTGACTTCCTCAAACAGCTAGAGATGGCCATCAAGTATGGATTCCCATTCCTTTTCCAAGATGTGGATGAATACATTGACCCCGTAATTGACAATGTCCTGGAGAAGAATGTGAAAGGAGCAGAGGGAAGACAGGTCATCATGCTGGGTGACAAAGAGGTGGACTACGATCCCAACTTTAAACTCTACCTCAACACTAAATTGGCTAACCCCAAATTCTCTCCATCTGTGTTTGGAAAAGCCACCGTCATTAACTATACTGGTAAGAGGTTTTTTACATACCAATTAGATTTCATCTGCATTCTTAAACTCCAGGTTTCTATGTTATGTTATGTTATGTTATGTTATGTTATGTTATGTTATGTTATGTTATGTTATGTTATGTTATGTACAGTGACCCTGAAAGGTTTGGAAGACCAGCTATTAAGTGTTATCATGGGCTTTGAGAAGAAGGAGCTGGAGGAGCAGCGAGAGCGTTTAATCCAAGAGACAAGTAAAAACAAGAAGTTGCTCAAAAACCTCGGAGACACTTTGCTCAGAGAGCTGGCCACGTCTACAGGCAACATGCTGGATAACACAGAGCTTGTTGAAACACTGGAGAAAACAAAGATAAAAGCCAGTGAGGTCAGTTTGGGCTTAAGCAACATTTTTTTTTTTTTTTTAAAAAGCTTGTGGTAGAATAGCAAGTTAACTGAAGTTACTAATTACAGTTTTGCTTTTGATATTGTGATCATCAGGTGTTTGAGAAACTAAAGTTGGCTGAGAAGACATCAAAGGACATCGAGAAACTCAGAGATGGCTACCGTCCCGCAGCCAAGCGCGGGGCTATCCTGTTCTTCGTACTGACAGAAATGGCTGTGGTGAATAGCATGTACCAGTACTCGCTTGCCTCCTACCTGGAAGTGTTTGACTTTTCACTGCGGAAATCTATACCTGACCCCTCCCTTCCCAAAAGACTACAGAACATCATGAACACTCTGACATACAGCGTTTACAACTATGGCTGCACAGGTAAAATATTAAGGATGGAATAATAATGAATCATCTGATGGACAGGGAAAAGTCCGTTTCTAAAGATATTTAGAATTACTTTGTAGATTTTATAACCCTAACTGAGTTCTTATTCATAGGGCTATTTGAGAACCACAAGTTGCTCTTTTCCTTTAACATGACCATCAAGATTGAGCAGGCAGAAGGGAGGGTACCTCAGGAGGAGTTGGAGTTCTTTACAAAGGGTGAGCTATTCAAAGAAGTAAATTATACTGTAAGTAATAATGATCATGGATCCACCCACATACATTGATGAACACAATAAATTCTTGTTTTTTCACCTCATGTGTAAAGGTAATCTATCCCTGGAAAAATGTCGACGCAAAAAGTCGTGTGACTGGCTTGCAGATCAGGGCTGGGAAGATGTAGTGAAACTCGCAGAGCTCTTTCCTGAACAGTTCGGCTCCCTGCCTGATGACATTGAGAAAAATCCCACTGAATGGCAATCTGTAAGTGGACAAAGTGGCAGAAATCACTATAGGCATGTTTTTGAATCAGCAGCGAGTTTAACTTGCACCCTTTTCCCTTCAGTGGTGTGATTTAGATGGACCGGAACAGGCACCGTTTCCCATGAAATACAAGGAGAACCTGTCGGCCTTTCAGAAGCTGCTGTTGCTACGCTGCTTCCGGGTTGATAGAGTCTACAGAGCTGTCACTGACTATGTCATGGTTATCATGGGAGAGAGGTGTGACTATGGTTGGATAAGAATATCGAGAACTGCAGTAAAGTTGCTAAAACTTTTCAACAGACTTGAATATTTTGTCACTGTCTATACGGTATATACACTGTGTACACTATTGTGATCAAAGTAAACATGACTATTTACTGAAGCAGTTTTCCATGTGTTTTCTTGTGTTTCTGCTCAGGTATGTGCAGCCCCCTGTGATCAGCTTTGATGCAATTCATGATCAGAGCACACCTTTCTCTCCCATTGTCTTCATCTTGAGCCCTGGCTCTGACCCAGCTGGTGACCTTATGAAACTAGCAGCGAGAGCAGGCAAGAAGTTCAAGTTCCTTGCAATGGGCCAAGGCCAAGAGAAGGTACTGAACACTTTTTTCCATATCACAGCAATGATGCGAGATTATACGGCTTACCCAAGTAATCACGTTAAATAACATTAAAAAGTGATGGAGTTGAAGTTAACTGTCTTCTTTTCCCCCCCGGGATAAAGGTGGCATTAGATTTGCTGGAGAAGGCAGCGGCTCGAGGTCAGTGGTTAATGCTACAGAACTGCCATCTGCTGGTGAAGTGGCTAAAGAAACTGGAGAAGGCTTTAGAGAGAATCTCCAAGCCCAACCCCAATTTCCGCTTGTGGATCACCACCAACCCCATTAAAGATTTTCCCATTGGCATACTGCAAAAATCACTAAAGGTGAAATTTCTCTTTTCCTTTGGTAAAGCTTTCTTTGCATTTCTTGCAAAAAATTTCCTTATATCTGTCTGCTGAGAATATGACATTGTTACATTTCCAGTACAGCAAGATCACGTATTTGCTTTCAATGTCAGCTATCTTTTAAACTGAAAAGATGAAAACTGGTGTCTCTCTAATCTGTTATGTCTCATGTAAATATTCTCAAACAAGTGAGCCTGCACTAAGAACATATTAGCATGTTCATTAACTAGTCGTATATTTCTGTTCTATCAGAAAAAGAAGTCTTGAAAGATTAATAAAAGGCAGAGATGCTTCAGTAATAACAGACCGAAATTTGTCAGTATGTTCAAATTCACTTCAATATTGTGTGCAGGTAGTGACAGAGCCCCCCAATGGTCTCAAGCTTAACATGAGGGCCACATACTCTAAAATCTCCCATGAGGCCTTAACCTCGTGCCCGCACCCTGCGTTCTGCAGCCTGGTGTTTGTTCTCGCCTTCTTCCACGCTGTGGTGCAAGAAAGACGCAAGTATGGAAAGATTGGCTGGAATGTCCCATACGACTTCAGCGAGTCTGACTTTTTTGTAAGTGCCACAAGAGGCTAAGATTAAGTTGAAAGATTTTTTAAAATTCCATATTTGAGTGGTTTAATATTATGTATTAATTTTTGAGTAGTTTAAACAAACTAATTGTGCTTGAACAGGTGTGTATGGAGATCCTCAACACCTACCTGACGAAAGCTCACAAGCAAGGAGACACGGATATACCCTGGGGAAGTCTTAAGTACCTTATTGGGGAGGTTAGGCTAAAATGAATTTGTTTATATTGGATATTCTAATGTGTTGTGTGCATCTGTTATCTTGCTACTACATGCTGCAAGTTGAGTATCATGTATAATGTTTTATCAGGTGATGTATGGCGGGCGAGCAATAGATAGCTTTGACCGCAGGATCCTGACTGTCTACATGGATGAGTACTTTGGAGACTTCCTCTTCTACGCTTTCCGGCAGTTCCACTTCTTCAGAAACAAAGATGTAGATTACAAAATCCCTCCAACCGGGCCAAAGAAAGTTTATGTTGGTCAGCTGTTGTTTTTACTACTTAATGTCTCTCACTTAAAAAAAAAAAAAAAAGATTGATGGTAGTTTTGTGTCACAAAAAAGTTTTATGCTGTTTCTGTGCTTCAGATGAGATCGAAACCATGCCATTGGCAAACACACCGGAGGTGATGGGACTCCATTCCAATGCGGAGATAGGATACTACACGAATGCTGTTAAAGAGATGTGGACTCACCTGATAGACCTTCAGCCCCAGACAGGTATAATTTGGTATCTTTCAGCTAATTTGCCATGTGTTTTTACCCCACTTAATTGTGAATTGAAGAGCAACCCTTGAAAGAATATGTCCTGTTTTTCAGATGTAGAAGCTTTTCTTCCTCTGAATAACTTCATCTGTACTCTTATTGCCGCATGCTTTTTCCTTCCTGGCTGATACGCACTCTCTCATACCTCAGGTGAATCTGGTGGAAACATCAGTCGGGATGAGTACATCACCCAGGTGGCCCAGGACATTCAGAACAAGCTCCCGCAATTATTTGACATGGATGTGATCCATAAAACGTTTGGCACAGACATTTCTCCGACCTCAGTGGTTCTGCTTCAGGAACTTGAGCGCTTCAACAAACTGGTGGTCCGCATGCAGCTCTCTCTGACTGAGCTGCAGAGGGTGAGATGGAGGGGCTGAGGACAACAAGATGCTCAGTAAACAAACATACAGGTGTTGTGTTTTTGTGCTTTGCTCCAGTTTAGATTTGTTCAGAGTCTCCTGTGTCCCCTAGGCCTTGGCTGGTGAGGTGGGGATGAGCAGCGAGTTGGACGAGGTTGCTCGGGCCCTTTTTAATGGCCACATCCCTGGCATTTGGAAGAAGCTGGCACCCGACACTCTCAAGTCCCTTGGCAACTGGATGAGCCATTTCAAGAGGCGATATGAACAGTATAGCTGCTGGGTAAGGATGGCCGCCTTTAATCACATGTGACCTCTTACAGTATATGTGACATTTGGCATTATTCTGGTTACAAGTTATAGTTAACAAATAAGTTGAAAGATGTTGCGATCTTGTACCCACCAGGTGAATGAGGGAGAGCCAAAAGTCATGTGGCTATCAGGACTACATATCCCTGAATCTTACGTCACTGCTCTGGTCCAAGCTGCATGCAGAAAAAATGGCTGGCCTCTGGATCTTTCAACACTGTACTCAGAAGTGACCCAATATCGGAGTATAGACGAAGTCCCCAAAAGACCCCAACAAGGTAATATAGTCAAAGCTTCTCATTTGGATGTTTAGCGATTAGTTTTAAAGACTGACAGTCTCATTCCCTGCAGGCTGCTTCGTGTCCGGCCTGTATCTGGAAGGAGCTGACTGGGACATAGAGAAGAGCTGCTTAGTAAAGAGTAAACCAAAGGTTTTGGTTGTTGAACTGCCCATTCTCAAAGTCATCCCCATAGAGACGCGCCACCTCAGGTTACAGGTGTGGACAGCAGGCACTACAGACCTCCAAACTGTCCTATGGCTCACTATTTGGATGCATCTTCCTAACTCTCATGTATGTTTGTGTGTTTCATACCTCAGAATACACTGCGGACACCTGTGTACACCACTTCGTTGCGGAGGAATGCAATGGGTGTAGGCCTGGTATTTGAGGCAGACCTGTCCACTACCATGCACCTTTCTCACTGGGTACTCCAAGGAGTCTGTTTGTGCCTCAACTCCGACTAAAGCTACAGCTCAAGTTCAAAATTAGCAATGTCTGGTTCCTGTTCACTGGAGAAAACACTTATAAATAACCCGCACAATAAATTTTACACATTTTCTTTCATGAGGACACATGGATTTTCTTTTCAGCTCTTTCATTATTTTCCTCACTAGATGGCAGCACACAACAGTGCTTGGAGCTTCAGTCTGCTCAACCACTCCAGGGATTTGTCTTTGATTTGTTATGGTTGGCTAATCTGCTGAAAGGTTAAAGCTGTCAGTGAATGAATAAATGTTTGTTATTCAGTTCAGTCGTGTAGGGTCTGAATTCTGTTCATGCTCACAGAGGTCAGCAGATGAAGAATATTTCTGCTGAGGTTGCGAGGAAATCATAAACTGCTGCGCACAGTGGAAACTTAAACAGTAACCAGAGGCAGCTCCAAATAACTTTTTAGCTTTTCTCTGCAGTGTAGGTAGCAGTGCATGTTTTATTATATCATTTAAAGTACAGCACAGCACTGAGTAATCGAGGCTGCTGAGGTCAGCATGCCAACGCAGGTGAAGTAACCTCTAAAAATCAGATGTTCCCAGAGGATGTGGCAGCTGGCGCGGCAGTGACGTCGCAGACACAGAAATAAAACCTGCAACAGTTTGGAGCAATAACTCATGCAGTCTACATCATGAAGTCTCAGTTATGAGAGTGGAGCTGTAATCAGGGTTAGACTAAACTGCTTATAGACTGAAATCTTCATAAGCCAAACAACCAGCAGCATGAAACTGTTTTAATTTCTGTAGGCTCTTAAAAGTACCAACCCCTGTATAAGATTACAATTGTGCTTCTTTTTACTAAAAAGGATCCCTGTAAATGGCAGAGGGCAAAGGTTAAACAGGCTCCATTCTCACCTTTAACTGATGATTATCATAAAGAGGGAAGATCAGGACATGTTTATGACCAAACATGGGGGGGGGGGGGGTTGAAGAACCTTAACACAACTGAAGGACTTTCTATTAAATCAAAACC
>VUQK01005117.1:2504-13727 GCA_015106715.1 Bujurquina vittata | reverse complement strand
TATTGTCTGTAAGAAAAAGGAGGTAAAACCTCGATGACTAAAAAGCCATAAACACCCACAAGTCACGCTGCCCCCCCTACACACACACACACACACACACACACACTCACTCACTCACTCACTCCTGCAGTTGAATAATGGTGAGCTCAGAGCTTAGGAGTGGGGAGGGTGGAGAATAGGCTACATGCCCATGCATATTCTTGCTGCATTCCACTGCTTGGTACTACCAGACACTGAGCCTAACTCCTCCATGCTTCCAAAAGAATATCAAAGCAGCACCACAAGAGTGGAACTGTGGAAGTAACTGTGGGAGCTATTGTGTTATGCTTTAATAGAAATATTTAATCTTCTATGGTAGCTAGATATTTAGGCCAGTTGATAGATATCTTTTTTTTCTCCACCATATGATTTGTCAATCCAGCGTTTTGACTTTTCAGTCTTAGTGGACCACTCAATTCTGGTATTTTATGGAAAATGCCAATCGGGCTCCAAGGTGCTGAGCAGTAAGTAGAGGGCCCACTAAAGTGTCGGGCCCTTAGGACGTCCTACATTGTAGGGCTCTGGCAGTGTTCATCCGGTTCTTCCTTGCACAAAGGAGTACAAAGGAACTTCTTGCACCAGTCCTTCTGGTGGGTTAAGGACCTTCTATTGTCCTGTCCAGCTCTCCTAGAGTAACTGCCTGTCTCTTGGAATCTACTCCATGTTCTTGAGACTGTGCTGGCACACACAGCAAACATACAACATTATGTGCATGCAACAAGGGAAAGCCAAAATCCTCTGCCAGGGCAACGTTTTATGTACACACAGCATGCACATTGGCATTGCTTGAACCTTGTTTTGGATGAAACAGCAAACCTTCTAGAAATGGCACGTATTGATGTGCCATCCTGAATGAGTTGGACAACCTGTGCAACCTCTGTAGGGTCCAGGTAATGCCTCATGCTACCAGTAGTGACATTGACCCTAGCCAAATGCAACACTATTGAAAAAAATAGTCAGAAAAGATGCGAGAAAATGTCAGTGGCCTCCGCCTGTAAAACCATTCCTGTTTTGGTGGTAGTCTCATTGTTGCCCCTCTAGTGCACCTGTTGTTAATTATATCCCACAAGTTTAAGTGTGAATGTTTATACTTCCGTATATATTTTGTGAAAATAAATAATAGAGCAGTACTCAGGTCTCTTATCCCAAATTCAGATTCTGCTGTCTTGAACTGCAGCATGTAACTTTGGTATAGCAGCCTCACTGGAGATGCAATTGAACAATATTGGGAACTGCCACAAAAGTGACCTGACTGGATAACCAGGAGGGACACATGAGAAAGGAAGGGCCAGGGCTAGCTAGGGAGCACCTGAACTTTCCAAATAATAGAAAGGGTATTGTCCACTAATAAATAAAGTAAAATAATAAAACACTGATGGTATCTTTTTGAGCAGTGGAGAATATCCTCTCTGTTACAATGCTAGAACAGGGATGAATAAAACACTCCTCTCAAGATATTTGAAGCCTGGTTTTCATGGTGCAGAAAAAGGTTTCCGAGTTAGGCTCTGATATGAAAACTGATGGTTGCCATTCCATGCACGTGCAGTGGGGTTAAAAAAGAATGCAGCTGCATGGAGACTGTCACCTGTGGATCTCCTTGCCTGACGGGTTGTGAAAGACAAATGATGTGGATGTTAAAAAATCCCCTCATGCTGTTTTAAAAGGGAGTACAGTTTGATTTTTGTATTTCTAGAGTTTACTTTTTTGTTTAAAAACTCCTAATCCCGATCTCCTTATTATCTAATTTCTTTTGCTCAAACAATGCATGTAGAACATTCTTTTAAATTTTCTTTAAGGGAAACCTTGTACACAAACTTACATTTCAGATGACAGGTTGAAAAAGGAAGATGCAGCAGGTAGTTTTAACCTGCCTCACTGAGATGCATAGATTATACATTTGTCTGCATTTGCCCAGGGAAACAGGCTTTACACTAGGTTACCGGTTTGTCTGGATCTTGTTTGAATGTTAATGTTTCACTCAGTGCTAATCCGTCTCTGCTGATGTGTGTGTGGCCTGCTCTGAATGACTCATACATAAGCCTGGTTTGCTGTATTTCACCTGGGCCTGTATTAGTCTTTTTCTAACATTTTTCAGTTGCAGTTAACATTTTTAGTGAGGACCAAACACTGCAAAAACATGCCAAATTACCAGCGATCAGTTTACATAGACAAAGCTTTACGTAACTTGTGCCTTAGTGTCCATGTGTCTGCACAAGACCGGATGTGGTTTATTTGAGTCCAAGCACACATAAGGAATGCAACCAGTCTGTGAGCTGCTAGTAGTGACTTGTTAGTGAAAGGAAAAGCTTTGCTTGCCTCCTCAAGTTGTGGTGCAAACAAACTAGCATACCTTTTTAAAGTGACAAGGAACATATTTAAAGGTGGCATATTAAACAGAAAGCACTATGTGACTCAGTGATCCCAAAAAGAAAAAAGTTCAATGACTAGTTAAAGTCATGATTTTTAAGGTTCAGAGTAAGTTTGGGGTTGGGCCTGTAGCTTTGAAAAGCACCAGTTGCTCAAGAAGTTTTTCTTCAGCATTTTAAATACCTGTAACCACAAAAAATTCTGATCCTAGGTGGTTAGCATAGACTGTATATAAAAGATGGACACACAGTTAGTTTGTGGATTTGGCTACTGCCATGTTGCAGATTTAGAGCCAGAAGAAAAATATTTAGATGAGAGGGTGGAGTGCCTGGGTATAGCTAAGGCTATCAAATTGAGTAGGCATAAATACCTGCTAATGTGTGCTAAGTAACAGAAGTTTGAGCTTTCAGTTTTCAGTTGTGTGTGAAACTGATGTTTTCTTTTACAAGTTTTATTCTTAATACTAAGAATAAAACTAATAACTAATAATAATTCTTAATACTAATAACCACACAGCAAACCATATTTATTTGAAAATTACAAAACAATACTCCAAAAGGCACCAGATTCAAAAACACAATCAAGAGGTTTGATGAGTGGAATAAGTTGAGGGTGAACTGTTGGTATAAAGGTATAAATACGTGCAGTTGGTATAAAGGTCATAATTAGCTATAGAGACCAGAGCAGTTTTTGTATCCCACCAGGGTACTAACTAAAATTTCCCTGCTGTCACCTTTTTCCCCCAAAAGCGACTAGCGACAAATTTAATGACTTTTTCTAGTGAGGTCGGAGAGTTCTGGAAACCTGAAATCCTCCGCTGTTGCCGTGTTTTGTGTACATACTTACGTACTGCGTTCGTTCGAATGCTTTGGTATCGCCCGGACCCCCAAGAGTCCCTGCCTGCATGATAGAGGGCCCCGCTTTATGCAGCAGAAGTTACCGTAAGTCACGTGACCTTAATAGCGGAACTGGGTCTTTTTAATATGCTTGCAGACACTGTATTGAGCGGCTGGGCCCGTTGCTGTGATACATCAGTGCATACTGTATCTCTTTGGATTTATTGAGATGGCTAAAATCTTGCAGATGGAATTTTGTTCAGTCAGTCTGTCATGTACAGGAGCCTATACCTGGATGCACAGCTTTGTAAAGAATAAGTCAACCTTTTGCTATTTTTGTTCTGTATCTTTTCTATTTACATTTTAATAGCACAGCTTTTTATAGAGGAAAAATTTTTTTTGTAGAGCATTATTTACATATTCCAATAGTTGATTTTTGAGTAATTTCCCATGTACATCTACAGCTGAATGTTAAGAAAAATATCTCTGTGACATTTGGGACATGTAGCTTTGACTCCGAAATGCCGTTTTGTTTATATCTTTTAGGAAGAAAATATATCAAAATATATCATATATCGCCATTCAGCTAAAAAATATTGAGATATTACTTTTGGTCCATATCGCCCAGCCCTAAATCATACAGTGTGATTAGGCCTGTCACGATAACAAATTTTGCTGGCCGGTTAATCGTCTCAGAAATTATTGCGATTAACGATAATATTGTTTGGAGATAAGGGGTCATAGTTGACCTTTGAAGCTGTTTACCTTGCCTTGTTTGCTATCATTTTTTTCAGCACCACCTCATGTGTGTGACTGTATGCTGATTCTTTCATTTTGAAATACTGTATTAACACATTGGACTTATAATCACATAAAAACATAAAATTGAAGTAGAAAAAAGTAATTTTTTTACTGTAAAAATCACAAACATGCTCAACAAATTATTTTTAACAACTTAAAATGCATGTTGTAAATTTTCACAACTTGTGTAAAAATATAGTAAATACAACTTTTCACATTAAAATACAGGAAAGGCCTCAGGCGTTTTTCTGTACAACTATTTGCAGAGCAATCAGGACTCACATTAAGATGCTAGACAAATTATTTATGCCACCTCAAAAAACAGTTTCTGTCCTCCACAAGACCGAGGGGCCCATCACAGGCAAAACCTGCCAGTAATATTGTCTCTTTTACCACCTTTACACCTGTTCCTCAAGAGCCCAAATGCGCCCGTGTTACCCGTGCACATCGTGTTTTCTGATTGGCTGATCTGGTGCATTTTTCCATCAAAAGGAAAGGAGTTGTTTTGTTTTTATTAACAAACACTTCCTGTTAGTGAAACTCGCATTTTCACCATTTATTTCTGCACAAAACGCGCATCAAAGGTGAGGACAGTATACTGGAAAAAGCATGGCATAAATTATTGGGCATAACTCTGGTTTTACGTGGCCTAGCAACGTAATTTAAAAACATGTACTTAGTTGTTTTTTTTTAAATCAACTTTATTAGAGAAAAATAGTAACAATACAATCACAAACATGCAGTACTCATGTATCATACAACAATCTATGATTTTAAAAAACAAAAAACAAAAATTGAACAATAATGAACACAATAGTTATACTGAAAAGTCCAAACAGAAAAGTACAGTAGGAACAAAAGAAAATGCTGTGGGGGGGTTCAGAATCATAATAAAATATTCAGCGCAGTACATTCCTAATGGTTCTCATTACCTTTGGATTTTCTGAGTCTTTGATTGTCCAAATGTATTGTTTGATCTCATTGTGAAAAGCAGTAATATGTGGTTTCCTTCCAGAGTATTTACAGCAATGAATATGATACTTTGACATCCACAATAGAAGATTCATCAAGTAGCCAGAGTTCTTTTTCATTTTCTGTGTACAGTTTTCAATAAGACCAAATAATACAGTCTTCCAGGATAAGACAAAGTGTTTTTCTATGTTACTATAAATAAAATCACAACTGGTACGTAGTTTGAAATCTGCCCATTCGATTCATGGCAGCACGTCCCGATTTGCTGTTTGCAGCACCGCGCATGCGCACAGCAAATCGGAGAGCGGAACCAATAGAGTCTATCAACGTCAGCTCAGGTCGTGCTGAGTAGTCATATCTTTATACAGAATTCATAGCTCAACAAATAAAAAGTCTACATCAATGGAAAAGTCAAAATATATTGAAGGAGTGATGAAAAATTTACTACCAAGTCAATTCTCTTACTACATTTTACAAGCCTTAATTTGAGCTCATTTAATTTACTACCTTTTACTACCCCGCGGAAACCGTTTAAGTCCGAAGCGCTCCCACACTGTTCAACTTTGAAACCAATTCTATTTTGGGTTTTTTGGGTTTCTTTAGTTTGTTAACTCCTCACGGGGCTCTAATGCTGCAGACGTACAAGACCATGCGCCTCAGCTAGCTACCTGACGCCATAGTTCACTCCCCGTTACGCTAAGGAAATGAGAAATGGAGGAGACAGTGGAGAGCACCAGAGTTAGAAATAATAAAGCCGATAAATAAAAATTGTCTGCCTCATTTTAAGTTATCGTGCGATTAATTTATTTATTGTTTATCGCGACAGGCCTAAATGTGATTTTCTGTTTTTTTTTATGCTGCCTATCACAGTTGAAGTGTACCTATGATAAAAAATTATTACAGACCTCTCCATTCTTCTTATTTTCCCCACTGTACATATAACTTCAAAGTTGTGCTGGGTATTGGACCACTGTGTTAGTGCTAGTGCTAATAGCCGCACATGGTTTCTAATTGTGGTGATGGTAATCAGTTCTGATAGTGAACCGATGGAAGAACTCTTCTGCACTTCTTTATGGTTTAGCTTGCTTTTCCTGAATCCTGACTGCCTGGAAGTTTTCACAGAAGGTGTAGGGTTTGGGATGGAATGCAGTATGGATTGTCTGTGAAAGATGGAGACAAGGACCTGCTGCATTACTGTTCCCTTGTTGGTTGCCTGCAACACCCTCTCCTGTCTAACCAAACCCCCGCCTCACTTTCCAAGTGCCTACAAAAATGTCAATAAGATTGATGGACATGAAAAGATAAGGAATACTCCTCTGCTAGGACTGCAAGTCGGGATGCGAGAGAGAAAAAAAACCCAGCAGAGACCACTGATTAGGGAATTTTTATCAACCTGAAGATATATTTTAGATTTGGCATCTCAGGGCTGTGGCAGAGCAGCTTCATCAGTGTCCTAAATTACAGCACAAAGCTGAGATGTCTCTTTTCTGCTGTTACTAGGCTACAGCTTCCCCCCTTGTCAAATCTGTAAAGTAGTGTTGACAAGTGCTAATAATGTTTTTTTATTGAACTTATTAATGCAAACTTATCAGAAAACTTACCACAAGCAGTTTTTCTACAGAATGTTTGTTTTGTTTTTATAGCTACCATATAACATTGATATGAAAAAACATGACACTATTTGTATTAAATATTTTTGCTTTCATTAAAAGGACAAAATCCTACTATGAAAAAAATGCCCACTACAACTTTATGGGGCTTTGAACAAAGCTGCTGTGTTGAATAAGAATCTAGCTGGGAGTGTCTATGGTGTACATACTCTTGTCATTGTGGTCGGTATGATGTGTAGTAGAGCTGCAGAGCAGTGTTCACCCATGGTAGGACCACCCTCAGTGTTAATTGTCTTACTGCTACAACCTTTGCTACAACCTAGCAGATGATTTGTTAATTTTATTAATCTCCAGAGTCATCATTGCACTCTGTGTCTTTCTGAAGAGCTGCTGGCACTCCTCTTGCCTGTTCACAGTGACCAGTAATGCCATAAATGCAGAGATTTATTGCTGCAACACCTCAGCTCCAGAGATGGCCCTGGCTTTTACCTGGGGGAGGCACACTGAAGAAGATGGAGAGGAGGAGGAGCAGGATGGCTAAAGCAAGAGATGCAAAAGCGAGTTAATCAGTGAAACTGCATGGCAGCACCTAATAGTCATCTGTTTGTTGGAAGTTGTATGAGGAAAAGGTCAAATTTGTGTCTTGCTGGCAACATACAGTCTAGCCCTGCAAGACATTTGCTTTGCTGTTTTCTGGTTGGATTACTCTAAAGGACAGGTCTACTCTCATATCATCTCATATCCTTCCTTTCAAGGCTCTTTTTCTGATCAGCCACCCCCTTAACCACATAGGGAGGCGTGTTGCTGCATTGCTTTACAGATTTTTGAGACCACTTTAAATGGAGGTATTAGCATCACTGCCTTTTCTTTAATGTATTTGGCAGATTATTGTTGAACATTGGCACTGACTTTTCAATCCAAATATTAACAACACGTCAGACACAGCAGTGCAGGCTGCGCTGCCAGCAGTTACTTTTTACTGCTGAAAAGTCTCGGGCTGAATATTTTATTAAAATCCTGTTCCCCGTACAGGCATAATGCTGCGTTTTTGCATCGTTATCCACATCATTGTTGTGGTAGTGGCAACAGACTGGGTGGAGGGTTGAGTCTGATCACAGCCGACAGCGATACTTGTTGTTTGCGCCGCACTGGACTAGGGAAGTGCAGAGAAAGGCATTTGAAGCAAAATGGAGCCTTTTCGCTAGCCTGCCCCCTCTCAAAATCATCAATAAAAGATAAGGAAAGGAAAAATAGCAGCAGAGAGATGGCGAGACAGTGACAGCGAACAAGATGAAATAGCCTGTTTCTTATCCACACGCTTAATAGGAAGTGCACTGAAGGGGACTTAGTATGTGTTAAGGCAAGTAATTATCGGAACAGACAATTTGTTGTAGCATGATCATCCAGATGTTTATGGTCAAAGAAAAGTGTGGTTTTGTCCTCTGAGCTGCAGCGCCGTCCTCTGTGCCACACTGCTGCTTGTTGTCCAAAAAACAGACACGCTGTCTCACTTGGGTGTTCATTCAGCACCATCAACATCAGTTCTGGTCTATGTGGAAGCGAGTCAAAAAATAAACTACAGTGGGTATCACTGTAGTGACCCTACAGTGGCCCTGTAGTGACCCCCCCCCCACCTTGGGGGGTGGGTGGGGTGGGGGGGGCTGCTAATGCTAATTAGCAAGCTAATGCTGACAGCTAAATGCTGCTCCTGCTTGTTAATTAAGTGACGGGGCACACGTATGTAAGCAGAAAGCACCTCTGAGCAGCTTTGTGTGCATGCTGTTACATTTCTCGAGGTGCATGTCGGTTATGTACGTAGGACCGATGCAGAACTCTAAATCACGCCTTTTTAGAATGATAGTGATCATTTTTGCATATAATCCAGAAGAGTTATACTTATATATCATGCATTTAATGTGTCCCAGAGTGGTTTTTCCTTACACTAACGGGTTTGCGGAAATCGCGTAAAAAGCATACACACAAATAAACGCAATCCAGATGTTTTATCGATCAGCTGCTAAATGCGTTTCCAATAGTGGAATACCAGCCACTTGTAGCTTTTTCTTGAAGGCCTTTCACAGCTCCACTGGTGCTGAAAACTAATGTTTGACTACGGCTTTCTGAATACAAGCAGGGCTGCAACTATTTATTATTTCAGTAATAGGGTATTCGATTGATTGATGAACTCAGGTGGAGCAAAAGGAACTGTTTTTCCAAAGCAGCTGCACTTTTTCCTGGAACCACCATTAAAACCTTTACAGTTTAACAGCTGGATGAGCCCTTCATCAACCACCTGATCATCAAGTGTCAACCTGAAGAATGGGGAACTTTGTAGTCACTTTATCCATCGATGTTTGTTTTCCACAGTGAAAAAAACTGCAGTAAAACTACAGAAGCTAAACTATGCAGATTAACTGTAAAAGTATTTCTTATCCGATTACTCGTTGCAGCCCTAGATTAACCTGATTTTAAAAGAATCTGCTTTAGGCTTGTTTGTTGTAATGGTGGGGATCCTCCTAATGACTCTTCTTTATTGAGTGCCTTCTGTAGCACGCGTATGCAGATAGCAGAACATTAGAACAGCTGTTGTCCTGTCAGCAGCAGTTGGCTGCCCCTGGTTCTGCCAGAAGTTTCTTCCTTCCCACTGTTGCCAAGTGCTTGCTCATAGGGGGTCTTTTGGTTGTTGGGGTTTTCTTTGTATTATTTTAGGTTCTTTACCTTACAATATAAACCACCTTGAGGTGACTTGGCGTTATGTAAATAAAATTGAATTGAACTCAAGACAGAAATGGTCATTTGTGCATTTTTGGAAAACATCTTTACTCAGAATTTTGTTGTAAAAAAAAATCCAATATGTAAGAAATGGAGACGTAGAAATCAATGAAAATGAGTCATTATGGCAAATCTTTAATAGAATTTGGGGGACCACCGTAGCCCAGTGATACCTCTGTTTTTCTTCTCTGAGCAGGTCCCTTTACATTACACAAATATTTGGCCAGTTTTTCATATGAAATATTGACTTGTGCCACTTTGTTGTTGTTGCTGAATAAATCATTCAGACTATACACAGACTAACTGGATTTAGCTATTAAATGTGATTTGTCTTGTTTTCTGACAGATGCAGGCTCAACAGCCTGGGGTTATCTCAGGTCAGAGCCTGTGTGGAAGGCTTACTGAGCTGCTGCAAAGCCTGAAAGGCTGGTTCAGATCTTTGAGCTTTGTTGATCTTTATCTTTCTACATTGTTGTAGTTTGAGAGAGAGTTTTTCTGAAGACAGCGTGTTGGTGTTTGGTGTGAGGAATCAAAGAAGTGAGCTTGACTCTGTGCCTGGAATTAAATTATTAGATTTCCAGGGCTCTAGCCTCATATTGAAACCATATGCCAGCCTGAAGAGATGTTAGCTGATCAGGATGCTTTGTTAAATTCATCCTTGTTTTCAAGCGTGCCACATATCCATAGGGATAACATGAAGGGGTTCTATGGATAAAATATGGATACAATCTTCATTTATGCTGTCATTCCAACAGCATATACAGTCAAAGGTATAGACACACTTCCCCATTCTTTCTTGCTAGTGTTACTACCTCCAGCGACAACCTGTGCTCTACTTTGCAATATATCGTCATTTAGTCCGTGTCTGACCTTTCATATCTGAAGAACCCCCAGACGACAGACGTAGCTCCTCTTTGTGGTAGTAATTGCCCTGAGTCATTTTGAGCCACCTGTACAGTTGCTTTGCTTTTACAGCTGTCGCTGGCAGCTATGCTCAACCCTCTACACTTTTGTGGACATGCTCAAGCAAGCATGTCTGTGGTGTTCTGGTGCCCTAATGAAATGGTTCCCCATTGAAACACACAAACACTGCTGTGCACATTCCATACATTCTTTAGGCCATTCACTGGTATTATGTTATATGAAAAATTCGTATCATAATGAAAATATGCAAGAGGAAAATTGATGACAAATTGAAGAGATGCATAATACAAATGTGTAACCAAAGAAATTAATAGTGAACTCCAAGGTTAAGATACACCAGTGTCTGATGGCACCATTCGTTGCTGTTTGAGCCAGAGTGAACTTAATGGAAGACAACTAAGGAGGACACCACTATTAAATGCAAATCATAAAAAGCGAAACTGGGATTTTCCAAAATGCATACTCACTTGTCACAAAGCTCTGGTTGCTTTTTGTAATTAAAGCAATATTATGAAATATTTTTAGCATCCTACAAAATCATAGAATAAGTAATTAGAAACAAACTACCTGTAAAATGCTAATAAATTAAGTGCTAATGGAACAGAAAGGTTACAAAACAATAATTATTTTTTATTGTATTAAATACAAATTAGTATACATGTACTGATTTGCAGAGTAATGGGTTTCTTGTATCTTTCGTTGACTTTTTTTTCTGCAGGCCAACCTGAATGACTCTCATAACCAGATGGTGGTCCACTGGGCTGGAGAGAAGAGCAAAGTCATTGTAGCCTTGGCTCGAGACAGTGCAGGGCCCACCGGGCCCAAAACCAGCTCTGTAAGTATGCCTGAACTCATTCATGCATAAGACACACAGGAATGCTTAAACTAAAAGACTCAGAACT
>VUQK01005116.1:2434-19044 GCA_015106715.1 Bujurquina vittata | reverse complement strand
TGTGCAGGGGTGGATGATGACCCCCCAGAACCACATCGGGATCACTGCAGGCTATAATCAAATCCTCATGACAGGAGCATTTTAACATACTAATTGTTTTAAGGTTCCCCCTTACCAGCAAACCTCGGCTCTAGATTTACAATCACATCTTTGTAGTTGTGATGGCAATCATCAGCTTCCAGGAAGTAGTATGCGCCATTTCCCCTGATAAAAGTTTCCTAGAAGGCGTAAAACATTTAAAAACATTTAAAGTAATGTTGAAATAATAATTACATTGTCAGTGTCAATTCCTGGGAATAGAGTGCTGGTTTTTAGGGGGTGGAAAATGGGCATGGGTCTGTGTGTGCAAGCTAACAGTCTGTATAAAAGTGAAGGCAGAGGTAAGCTCCCCCAAGAGAAGCTACAGTGGTCAATGTGTAATAGTCATTAAGGTCAATGTGAAGGATGGAGACTGAGAGAAATAGAGAGCCCTTGCTCCCAGTCCAATCACTCAGACGGCTTAGACACTGTGAGTGCTGGTGAAGGGACAGAGCTCTTGTGGAGGGACAAAAGGGGCTGCACTGCAACGCCTTAGGCCATTTTCAAACAGGGCGTTTGGGAAGCACTCAACTTGGAAGCATCACTCAATCATAATACCGCACACGTACAATCACACATCCATGCACATACCCATCAGTTGAGTCCACACTTGTTACACAGGATACCAAAATGCATTTGTGTGGTCACCCACACTTATAAAGAGGCACATACATTCCCCCAAACATGCTGACATCCAGGCGTATTAGCTCTGAGGGTAATTTATCCAGTAATAGGGGGTTTGGGGATGATTCTCCTCTATATGTGTGAAGCGGGATGATGGGGGGGTAACTTCCCAGGTGAGGGCTGGAGATGCTTTAAGAGACATGAGGAGAAGAGGACGGGTGCCTCCAGAAACACCAGCCCCTTTTGGTGTGCTGCTTGCGCAAGATCTCTTCCTCACGTTCACGTTCCTTCTGGGAACGCAAGTAGCGATCCTCTTCCTTCAGGAACCACACAGGTGGCCAGCGCTGCTTCTCAAAATGCCTCTGGTTTTCTGCAGAGAGCAGAGCGAAAGAATATATGCACAGAGAAGTGGTTTGTAAAAAGCAGCATGTAAAAATGTTTTTTGTGTCATTTTACGATGTGCACAAGAATAACCCTTTTTGACTAAAATCCAGAAATGTGTAATCTAAAAAGAAGAGACGCATTTAAAGAGCCAAGGGAATGAGGAAATGATACAAGGTTTTCCTGCATTCAAATTACATCATTTTTAAGGAAAAATTATTTCAAAGGCAATATATCTCACTGAAGATATTTTCTAAGTACCCTGCATCAGTGATTTTCCAGACAAAAATATTTCAGCCCTCCCACTCCAACCAAATGTTTGCTATGATCAAGTCACACTATGCTGCAATCCACTAGCAATGTGTTTCACCCAGAAAATGTACATTTTTTGTTCAAAGTAGCACCACAAAGCGCAATAAGGAAGGTACTTTTTACTGAGAGAAAAGCTCTGTGTCTAAAAGGGGTTTGAGGGAGGTAGATTATCTTTTACCTGGAGACATGGCCTTCATATCTTTGGGAAACTTGCGGCAGATGCTGTTATAATTAGTACAGATGTGATGAAGACACCAAGCTGATAGCTGCTTTGCATTGTGGAACTGGAAAAGGAAAAGCAGAGAAGAAATGACAAGTTACAGATGTGGGTAAAACAGTCCAAAAAAAAAAAAGAGTAAATGAATGCAGGATCACTATAACTGAATATGTATTCCTATATTAGCTAAACTGAAAGTAACTCAACTTAATCACTGAATTATAATTGTTATTCAAAAGACAGACGTAAGAACAGACCTGTGCAAGCTCAAGGTAAGCCAACACCTGTCCATCTATGTCAATTCCTTTCACTGCCAGTTGAAGAAGCTCATCCACAGCATGCTGTTCTGCAAATGCACAAAACGGAAATAGTCATGTTAGTATTTCCTGTCTGCATTTTTTCTGTCTTCCTGTCTGCATGCACATGGATATCCTTCTTCCCTGTCATAAATTCTTAGTCTGTAAATCTGCAGCAGACACAAACAAAGGGCTATCAATAACATGTTACTGAGTCACTGATAAGAGGAGGCTTGCACAGAGATAAAACACCATCAATCGCATTTCCTGCCACATGAAGTCAGTACACGACATTTAAATGAGTGGACGTTCCATCCTGTAGTGTTTCTACTACGGCAGGCGACATCCTTACCAGTGAGGGCGACAAGGCGTGGCAAACAGAGACGGTTGGCCAAAATGATTAGTTCCATGGGCTCCAAACCGGGACAAGGCGTCAGGAGACCACAGTACAGGAACTCCAGCACCCCTCGCATACATGCTGTACTGGTGTTGGGGATGGAGACCTGGGAAATTATCATATCAAGAGTAAACAGATAAAAATATGACATGCACTGTAGACATTCATGTTCATTAGATATATGCTCACATGAGATGTCCCTATGTCAATAAACACCACAGATGTGTACATTCCTACTGAACTCACACTTTTGTGTTACGTTGTTGACAAAATCCTTCATGCGAATTGTAATGGGTAGTAGTGTGTAGGGTCACGTGAAGACAGCAATGAAAGCAGCGCTGTGGGTATTTGGAGGCAAAGGGCAGAGGACATACTGTTCACATTCCCTTTGATCTTGACTTAGATGAGGGCACTGACTGGCTCTTGATGTAAGCAATATGGCTAAAGTAAAGGACCCCCCCCCCACACACACACACACACACACACATGCAACTCTACAACCTGGTGCAGAGAAAGACACAAACTTATTCTTAATGTGCAGATTAAGACACTGACACAGATGAGACAGACAGTGTCAGTGTTCTTCAAAAAGATATACTCAGCAGTGCATCTCATTTAGTCACATTGTGTTCTAATAATAAAATAATGTGCCATGATATATTGGATACAACTGCTCCCAAGAAGTTGGGCAATGCTACTTCGTCACTTTCAGAGGTAAATAAAGCTATACAAGTGAAACAGACCTTTTTTAAGGTCTTAATTACAGTCATGCTGACACCAAATCCATGACCTACATTACAGTCTAAGCCTTGGAAGGCCAGCAGGAAGGTAAATGATTATGACAGTGATAACCTGACCTCTCCAGGAGCACTCTGCCTCAGTCTACCCACTGAGGCGCTCTTCACCCTCCATTCCTATAGCCAATTAGGAGAATGTCAGCTTGGTGTGACCTCTTGTTATGATTAAAAAAAAAAAAAAGACAGAACATAGGGCTATGGGTGGCCTCTCAGCTGGGGCCAGGAAGCATTAATAGGTGGACATATTCACAGCTGCAGAAAATGTATGAAGAAGACCTGCCAACTAGACTCACAGGTCGTTTGCTTTCAGTTAAAAATTTAGCGATACTTGCAATTACTTGAAAAGCTGTAATGACTAAAGAAAAATGCAAAAAAGATATCTGGACATGACTAAAATTCAACTCTATTTTTACTCTTTGTGTAATAAAAGAAAAGGCAGGTATAAAAAAGCAGTGTGCAGCACAGCCATCGCTATAAATGTGGCACAAAAAGGGGAAAAAGTGAGAAACTTGAGGTAATTTTTTCCTCTTTTAAAAGTATGACAAAAGCTCAACAGGCTCTCACGCCTGATAAACTAGGCCTTTCTCAACATGTAATACTCCACCAGGACAAACACTCCCAAGGTGAACACAAAACCACACCTAGTAAGTAATCCTGGGGTGTACCATGACACACTCAGCAGTCTATTCACAGAGCCAGCATACCACAAGAGCGGTCTTTTGACTCATGCCTTTTGATCAGTACACAATAGAGAAAATTATAGCTAGGTCACCTGTGATCCATGAAGAAAAGAAAATACTTAATGCATGAAATATTTGTAGCAATATTATACTTATGCTTAATACCACAGAGAATGATGTGAATTATAACACAATAGTTTGTGAAACATAACTTAATGCCGCTCTGCACAAGATCAGAATAGCCCTGCTATCACACTGCAGCACGAACACTGAAATGTGTGAGCACAAAAATATAGAGAGGGAAGTGTGCCATGGGCATAAAAATAAAGAGGCACATCACTAATCACGATGCTCTCTCAGTTATGGAGATAACTTATGCCCACTGTTAATATTCTTTAGGAGAAAGTGAATAAAAGTAGACCATCTGCTGTTTCAAGGTTGAGCAATTTTATTACTGTTGTGTCATGCTCTAAAAGTTCTCTTTCTATTTAAAGACCAATTTGGGTTTTTTAGAAGTGCGGTTCACGTCATAAGGGGGGCCTTGCACTATATAAGATATAGCACGGTAATTTATGGTGATCCAGTAATATGGCCAATCTGAACACGCACAGCATACATTCAAAACACTTTTGCTCCTTCATCTTTCTGAAGTGGAAAGAACAAACTTTCAAAGTCAGCATGCAAAGCAGGAACTGCAGCATCCTGGTAACAAAAATGACTCACAAAATTAGGAGTTAAAAAAAACTGTTAAACACTACATACATTTACAACTGTAATTGAAAAACACAGCTGCTCATAAACACAAATGCTGACAGCATCATTGTGCAGTCGGTCTTTGAGTCTTTGTCTCCAGACCACCTGCCCTCTACATGCTGCCAGATTCATGCCATAAACAATGGCACAATGCTCATCAACATGAACTGTTTAGAGTAACCACAGACACCAGCAGCCCACCAGCAGCAAACACTGCATCCCCTCGGTGATTCTCATGTCCTGTTTTCACCACTGGCAACAATAGTTGCGACGGCTGTTTTAGTGCATGTGGTGTGTTCTGGAACAAAATCCAGACCGTCCGCGTGGTCAAACAAAACAACGCTTTTCTCGAACAGAGCTTCAGTTCTAGAAAACTTCCAGAAATTCCAGGGGCCTGAGTTGAAGGTAACCTAAACTCGCTGACCTTGAAAGTAACCGTACCCTGTGGGATCTGGTTGTGCAACTCTGTCCGAGGAGTATCAGCTTAAAGATAGTCTTTAACTTCCTCTCTGGTTATGTCTGACACATCCTGCACCCAGGAGGGTACTGAACCTCCTGAAGCTAAACCTCAGGTGATTGCATAAGCAGTCTGAAATACTAACCCCAAAATGGTGATTCTTCCAGGCTTAACAGAAGATTAGACAAGTTAGTCCTTATTCTGCCACGACAAGATTAAGCCTTCACAATGTTTTTAACCTACTGACACAGTACTGACACGCTGTGGTGTGCCTCAAACCACATGGGTTCAAATAACAGGAAGTCACGCTCAACAAGTGCATGTGAACATGTCTTTTTATGACTGCAAATGTGTATTTATGTACACAGGCTATAGACATAAACAGATCTCTATATGATAGACAGTGGAAATGATTTTTTATGATTTTATGATTTAATGTTTGTATTAGTGTTAGGATAAGCCAAGCAGCACTAATGTTCAGGAAACTCATGTACATGGAAGTGTCGACATGTGAACTAATATGTAGGTCAATTTTCATGAGTCTCAAAGAGTTTCAAGCACATCTGCAAGTAAATAAAAGATCTGTAGGCCAATGTGACAGCATGGCTAAGTTTACATAGTAAACTACTCACTGTGAACAAATACAGGTTTCTGCAAAGGGTCATTAACCAGGTACACTAAACCAATTTTCTTCTTTACTGAATCAGCAGAACAGTTGTCAGCTGCATTATCATTATTACAGAAAAATGCCTTTTTATTGATAATCAATCAGCTTTTTAAAAGTGATCAGCTTCCATTAGGGCCAACAGAACACCTGAGTGACACACATGGGCTTCAGTACACATGTAAATATTCCCAATTATGAAACCAACTATGTATTGTTAATTGTGTAATTAGTAATTAAGTGGCATTTAATGACTAATTTAATGTTTGGTGACATTAAAATTTTTGTTTTTCATTATGAAAAACAAAAGAGGCCTTAAACTTGGGCTTGTTAACCTGAGTTTGCTACTGTGAATTTATCAGGATTTACTGTAGGACAAAGAAACTCAATCCCTTCTCAAAACTTAAAGGTAATTCCATCCTCAACCTTTTCCCACTTTGTCTGAGCTCACCTCCTCAATGTAACTTTCCATGAAAGAGCCACGGAACATGGCCGCCATCCAGTCGCAGCTGGAGATAAGCAGGGGCTTGTGGCCTGGGAGGCAACCATCATCCAGTCTGAACGCCACATCTAAAACCGGGGCGGAAAAGAGCGTTCATCTCGTGGTATGCCACAGAAGCCCAAGCTACAGAGGGGGAAAGACGGACAAGGCAGACATCCAGACACACGCACACACAGGCAGACAGGAGGCCAGACAGACACACACAAAGACACAGGTAGACAGACAGAAAGATAAATTGACAGGAGGACAGAACAGCTTTTGACACAGAGTAAGGGAAGGAGAACAGATGCAGGAGTCACAGAGCAAATCCTGTGTATACAAGACCTTTGATAGAGGAAAGGTTTTAGTGACATGAAAATAGAGTTGTTAGTCCAATGGGGTTCTTAGCATGCTACATGTTAAAATGCACAATTGTGTCTGTCTTTAATTTGACCCTTAATAATTATTAATGGGACTAAACTAAATTAAAAATAAATAGCTCCACTCACAATAATAATGAACACAACACAGAAGGTATAGAAAGAAGTGAAATTGAGACTTTTTTTTTTTTGGTCAGCGATGTCTGATGTCCGGCATTAGCTGAAAACACTGTGACAACATGCATACACAACAGCTTGGGAGGGAAGACAACACCACTCAAAGACGGGACACACATACATTTGAACACAAAAGAATCTGAAACACCAGTCATCAAAGCCCCCGGATGACTTTAAAAAACAAATGAATCGCAATATACAAAATGCATGTTACATAGCAAGTATTCAGTGGCAAACGTATGATCAAATGTAACACAGAGTGTACATTTTCAGGGACTGAAAGAGAGTGAATGACCAAAATCTTTCCTGTCTTTGTCACATGTTCTCCTCACCAACCTCTCATAACCCTCACTCACTCCTTTTCCCACATAGACACATGCATACCCGAACACAGACAGACACACACACGTACTGATGCATATATGGAAAGCTTCCACAGTACAATAACACCAGTGTCATTGAAAGTATTGAAGCGGATGGCATTGCGGTTTACCAGCAAATGTCCCCTTATTGAGACACTCCTTGATGCGGTTGGCTCTGCGGACATGGAAGGCCTTGGTGATCTCCTGGTTCATGAAGCTTTCCCTGTTCAAAACATTGGCCACCATCATTCGCAGGTCAAACACCTCAAGTAGCTCTGCGATGGTGGCGACCTGCATCAGATCGCCTCGGCCCTCATCCAGACTGCCTGTATATAGGTACTGAAGCACCGCCTAAAGCCAGAGCAAATGAAGATGTCAAATATATACAGCTTTGGAAGAACAAAATCTTTCTTTTTTTTTTAAACAATCAAAGACTTTTAGCCTGAAATAATGGGGCAGAATATTTTACAATTTCCGATCGGAATAATTTTTATTTTTCTTCCAGTGTAAAAATATTTTTTCTTAGTAATATTGTTTTAACTTCATTACCTTGAATGGCTCCTCCTGTATAAGTGCATCCATCGCTACCACAGTCATGAGTCGGGGTCGTCCAGTCACGGGATCATCAACGTGCTCTAGACAAACACTCAAGAACCCCCTTCCCCATCCAGAAAGTGCTCGACCGGTCCCTAGTGCTCCCAGTGAGTACTGGGCTCGAGAAGGAAGTGCATTATCACTCTGGGAAGTCCTCAAAGAGCCCTGCTGGAGCAGCTGGGGTTGATTCAGGCCTCGCACTCCTCCATCAACCCCATCTTTATCAATGTCTAGGCTCTTAGTGCGGCCAGCTTGCTCCTTGGCTCCTCTCCTACTCTGCTCATCTTCCTCCCTGCACTCCGATTTTTCGTTGCTCTCCGGTTCCTCCCCCCGTGGCCCACTACATGAGCCACCTAGATCAAGGGTGAAGAGGTCATAGAACTTGGAGCAAGATGTAGCCAGATAGACTTTGTGTGCAAAAACACGAGTAGTGCCACCTTTCAGAAGGAAAAGAACGTCTGCACAGAGAGGCTGACAGAAAAGTGAGTCGGGGCCCTCGCCATCTGTGAGAGGGGGGTCTGGAATGCCCACTATGGGGCGCGGTGGCCGAGGAGGCAGGAAGGGTGCCTGGAGAAGGGGCCTCTGGACCTTTTTCAGGTGTGACTTCCAGAATTGCAGATGTCGACGGGAGATAAGGGCGGCACGGATTGCATTGTCAAAAACATCTTTGACACCAAACTGGGCAACAATGCTGGTCTCATAGTAGGGAATACCAAGTTCTTTTGCCACCTCATGGCCTCTCTCTGGAGGAAGGATATCTGTAGGTTTGATGGGTCTGTGAGCCAGAAAGACATAACAAACTTAATGATAACAGTGGTCAGATTCCTGTAGCAGTGCAAAGAGAAATGAAGTCGTATTGATCTCAGTGCTAATTTTAAGAACAGTTACCATCATGCCATAGATGATGCCACTGCAAGCCAATAACTTTCAAAACAGCAAAATATGACTCAAAATGTTTTTGTTTGGTTTTTTTTCTTTACAACAAAAGTGCATCAAAATTGTTACTCATCTATGGAGATTTAGTTACTGTTAACCAGGCAAACCCGACATGCCCTTCTCACTGAAGCCACACTGGTCAAAGTTCCTTCAAAACAAGTCTGTTAATGTCTGACAAAAAAAAAATGCAGCTCACTTGGCTAGTGGTCGCCGTGCACGGTTAACAGCATCGAGGTCGGCATAGCGCAGATCCAGCTGGCAGCCAACCAGGATGATAGGCGTCCGGGGACAGAAGTGCTTGATCTCTGGGAACCACATGGTGCGGACGTGGCGCAGGGAATTGGGATTAGCCAAAGAGAAGCAAAGCACTACTACATCAGACCTAAAAAGGGTGAAGAGGGGAAAAAAATCTGTTACTTGTAGTAACAGAATATCAGCAATCTCTAAAAAGACAGAGAGAGAGGAGAGCTGATTTGTTATGTCATGAGCAGGAGATGTCAGTCACCAGGAGACATGTGGTCTTTGATGGCGTGAAGGGGACAGAAAGAAAAAGAGAAAAGAAAAGGCTCAGTGCTGATTCATTGAACATCCTGTCAGTTTATGTTTAAAACATGGGCGATGTGTGTATGGATGAAGCTTTTTGAGCTGCTGCGAGGCACTGTGGGAGCATGGGCAGCGCCAGTGAGAAAGCTACGAGGTGGGGTCAGAAGACATGTGTGTATGGGCGAGTCTGTGTGTCTATGACTCTGAGCCTCTGGGCTGGTGATTTGTGTGGCCTGCCTCTCTCTCTCTCTCTCTCTCTCTTACGTAAATCTCCATAAGCCCTTCAAGGCTACACAGACCACAAAGAGGAGGCTAAGAATAGATCAGAAAACACACTCATACACACACATACATGGAATTTCATTTTCTCAGCTGACGTGTTTGAGCAGGCAGACAGCAGCTCTTACAGTTGTTCTCCAGCGTTGAAATTACAGTGACATGTTGGTGGTGGACGTGTTTCTCTTTCTAGGTAATGTTTGATTGAGCTTTATGCCAGCGGGATGGATCATTCATTACCAGCGCAATGCTGACAAGGCAAAAAAGCTCAGTTCCTAAACGATCTACTCCTTACAACAATGCAACAACACAGGACTTTTGATCCCAGCTGCACAAGACTACTAGGACTTATGTAATTTGTGCGCCTGATTAAGCATCACTGATAACTCGAAGATAATTAAATATACATATGTTCCACATTTTGTCAGGCACTCACTGTTCATCAGACAATGGGAGGCAAGTCCATTAATGAACTCAAGAGGGTCATTAAATACCACTTGAACATGTCTTGGTCCCTTTGGCAAAATACCTGTGAAATAGAAAATGTGATCTGCTTAACAAGCACACAAAGGCAGTGCTGTAATAAATCTCAATTTACTTTGGCTACTTGATTTGAAAAAACTTGAATGGTTCTTGAACATCTTACAACAGGAGTATCCTTAAAGAAGCTGTACAAACAGCTTAACTTGCACGTAATGCGTCGAGGCAGCTAACCTGATGTCTCCTCTTCTTTAAAGGAAGGCGTGCCACAGTAAACCAATTGCGACAGTTCTCTGCAGTGCAGACACGGGTTCAAATGTCCTCTTTACTTTCATAATCTCTGAAAAGCTTCTACTGGCAAGCATGTAATATACAATACTGAAGTATTACATCACTGCTCTCTCTCTCTCTCTCTCTCTCTCTCATACACACACACACACACAAACTCCCATTAGCACTTTGTAAAAGGATCATTATCACGGCTTAGTCTATTTCAGGTCATGTTGATCTTTTGTGGGGGTTTTTTTTGTTTGTTTCTTTCATTTAAATATTTTACTTTATACTTTTACATACTTTAATACGTGGTCAACAGCACAGCCTAACTTTAATACACAAGCTGCAGCATATAAGTGTAAACTGTGACATCTCATCTGGTTTGTTTATAACAAGTTGCAGTGTCTTTATTAGTGTTGTTTCTGGACTGGCAGAGGATCCTATTAACATTGAAAACATCATGTAGATTATGTAACCAAAATACTTAATAAGGAGCTACTCATTGGGATTAGAACATGAAAATAGACTGCGCTAGTCCGTGCATACTGGCTTGTGCTAATATACATGTGATAAACAGTAACGTATTTACATAACGTATTTCATGTTTTCTTTTTGTGTATGCAATGTATCCAAAACATACAGGTCATCATTTGTCATATAACGGCAGATAAATAAGCAGAGATACATGTGTCATGTGAAGTATATTGACCCACTCTGCCTCTCAATGGCCGGTAAAATGACCTCTAAATGGTTAAAGTAACAATACAAAACAGCCTCTTTTTAATGAATTTCTGCTGAATAGAACAGTGGTAACCATTAGCTCAGACTGTTTAACTTGACCTATTTTAACTCCATAACTGACTGTTTCCCTTCTAACAAACCATGTGACAATCTGGGTGTACTTGGACAATGTGATGTTTTGAGTTTTTATATCAACAAAAGGTAAGTGGCAGCAAAGTGTCAAGGGCATAAAGGAGCCTTCTGATGTAAGTTGAGGTAGTGAGAGAGGAGGGGGAGGCGAGGTGAATCAGAGGGGCCTGAGGACAGGCGGGAGAATAGAGCACGGCCCAGATGAATCAAATGGAAGAGAAGGAGGATGAGTGGGAAGGGAGGCTGATATCCTCGAGCTAGTGACACCGGGCACGGAAAAACAGCTGAGCTGGCTTTGCGTTTTTATCAGCTGACTGTTGGCTGACAAAGCATACAGGGCATGCAGATAGACATGCACCGCGCACACACACACACACACACACACACACACACATTAAAACATATACAAACAGAGGCACCTAATTTGTGGTGGACAAATGCACAACACACAACCTCCAAATATCCACACATGCACAGTCTCACATTCAAACACACCTTGCACAGGGACAAGGTGACCTGTTACACAAACTGCATTCACCAACCTTTGGGAAAAGCATAGATTAGAATGTACAACATGATGGACATGCTGATATTTGTCTTAGTGCATGGTTATGTCTGATGACTATGTAATAGATTTATTGTATTATTTAGAACTTAAATAATCAGAGGATATTTGAAAGACATAAGGAAAGAAAATACATATAGTTAAAGTTAGACTTAAAAATGGGAGCGGGGAAACAAATGTCCAACTATTGCATCAAAAGACAAGTGTAAAATTAGTTTAATTGTATAAAATTGGGGATTGACTTGGTATTATATCACATATAAGCATGATGCAGCCTTGATGGCAGAAATAGTCCTTAGACTGCCTGAATCTGGCCCACAACATCCTAAAAATAAAACAAAAAAATATTTAAAGGTAGCGTTATGTTAATGAAACTCAACCCAAATGACTGCATTGACTCTGTATTGCTATTTAATTTAACTCGGCTTTGTTTTGTTTTGTTTTTTGATTTAGTTTTTTTTTTTAAGGACACAGCCATATTTGGTTGATAAAAGGCCAATATTATAAAGAAACCTGAGAACATAATTTAGCACTGTGTTCCAATTCACTTGCCCAGTGTGTAAGACTTGACTTCAGTGCCTACTGCATGCAAGTCAGAATGACCTCTGTTGTCCCTCTGTTATATAGAGCATAGTACAATACAGTGTACAGTACCCTTTAATGAAGTGTGAAATCGTTCATTTCTTTTCCTTTTGATGTCATGTGGCCAACTTTGCTCGGTGTGAATCGAATTTCTCTGCTGAATTTTGCTTTGGCAATAAGTAAGTTTGTATTTCATGCCAATGAAGCAGCTTTGACAGAGGCATGGGAAATAAGAGGATAGAGCGATGATCCAATCACATTTGAGGGAGGAGGGATGTAACAGCTTGAGAGCAGAGTTCAACCAAAAAAGCATGGCAGCTGGATTACACAAAAAGCAACTTTTGGGTGAGGGAAAGTTACACGGACGTGTTTATGTGGGTGTAATAGATTCGTTACATTCTCCTGAGCAGGCCAACAATGAATTTGGTGATATGCTAGCCCACGTAAATTGTGTTAATGCCTTACAAACTGCACGGCCAACACAAAGCAATTTCTTGGCTGCACTAATTGAAATGTGAAACTAGAATGTGCTGTAATATAACCACTTTAACCTCATGGTCAGCCAACAATTGATGTTACTGGGTCAGTAACTGCGTTTGTGTACGTCCTTTACTAAGTGTATCTGCTCACCTGCCATAGGCAAAACGTCTGTCTTTGTGATGATCCCCGAATGTGTCCCACAGCCTCAGGGACACACTGACTTCATCCACTACATCACGAGATCTCTCTAACACCTGCAAAAAAGACAAATATACCTGTAACTTCATTCTGAGGTGTTTGGAAGGAATATTTAATCACTTAGCTAAAGAAAAAACAATGCACAATGGTCTGCTCAACATTTAAGGTACTAATATTGCATAATTTCCTTTTATATACTGTATATCACTATTATAACCAGTGTTTTAGTCTCTGTACAATGCCCAGAAGTGTACCCAAGTTTGTCTATGTGACTCTTTCCCCACTGTTTTTGACTGTGTGTGCATGTACCCACCTCCTGGCATACACGGTACTGGTCGATGGCCCAGACGGTTGGCACGTGGGTGGCAAGCAGCTGATACTGTGTGAGGGTGGCATTGCAGGCCCGGGCACAGATTAGCCTGGTCTTGCCTACTGCATTATCCCCTACCACCACACATTTAATGGTTTCCACATTGGGCCGCTCATAGTCTGTGTCTATATCCATGGAGAGGGCCCTGGAGAACATGAGACAGGAGGAAAGAAAAAACAAAAACAAAAAACCAACAAGTGGTTAATTCAGCAGTTATGAAAACTAAAACGTAATTTGATAAAGAATAACAGGAAGGATGACACTGCATTTTGACACTGACAACAACTGGCATCAGGCACAGTAGCCGCTAACTGTTGCCCAGTCCAGCCTAGCGGAGCTTTGTTAAGGATCTAACCCCCAGTAACTGTACTGCCCAGTGTATTCAGGCTTGTGCCAAACCCCTCAATAGAACACATGGTTCACAGGCTGAGCAAAATAAGGACCACAGAGCTATTTCTGTAACAGCACAGAGAGAGAGAGAGAGAAACAGAGCGAAAGGGGAGGGGGGCGGATGGAGAGAGTAAAAAGAAAGAGATGTCCCTGGAGTTCACTGTTCTTTTCTCCCCTTGTCCATCTTACCCCTCACCCCCCACCTCCCACCCCACCCCCGTCTGCTCTTCTTTTGAATCACTGGGAGCATCTTCACTTTAGAGAAAACATAACACAAGATGATGAAACATCTAAGTTGACAGTGCAAAAAAGGGAAAAAAATAAAAAAGGTATGCATCATCGTGTATCCCCTTTTGAGGATATTTAGTGTAAATTTGCAAAAAGGGTTAAAAAACAGTGTGACTGCCATGTATGTGACCACCTGTAACCTCTGTACTTAACCTTAGCGCAAAACGGAAGCACTGTTCAGCTCAGCTGACTTCCTCTTTTAAAACCAAACATCACTCTGAAAAGCTTACCAAAATCCCCTTTCCATAAACTGCTTACAAACATTTCTAACATGTCAACACACATGTTAATACCCATTTTAAAACATTCCTGGAGGAATCTGAGCTATTACAAAACCAACACCACCACCGGCCCACACCACAAACACAGCTAAACTCGTAGCGAGCTAATCAGTCCATCTGGGGTTGCAACTTATTCAAAACCCAAACCAAGGCCCAATAAATAGAGCATCTGAAACATTTATAAAGGCTCTGGCTTGTTATTCCAATGACGTGGATGCCAGTGCAACACTTCAGTCCAGCAGTGACAGACACCAGCAGCTAAAAATGGCATCTATTCATCCAACACATGAGCTACGTGTGCACCCTGCTATTCAGCCATGAACTGCTCTCCGCGTGGCCAGATACCTTCACCCCATCTATATCAGTTTCTTCTTCTCCCTATAGACCCAAGACATTGATTTTCTTTGTCAACAACAACAAACGTCTTCATGTTTCCCGATTTCCTGTCAAAAGGGGTTCCATTTATGTCAGCCGGGAAGTACAGAACACAGAGTCTTCCGTTACCTGAGCTGAAGAAATGTGCCTGTCACAGAGGCTGTTTCCTGAATGCTCCATATGGATCTATGACTTTCAGAGATAAAAATATCCTTTTCCCTTGCCACCCTAGCTGTCGCACCTTCAGAGGCACGTACTACAGGTAGAGGAGAGAGATAGAAGAAGCAATAAAAAGATAGCACAACCTGGCAGTTACCTAACAGCTTTTTGCCTAATGGTGATGGCAGCAGTCTTCTTAGTGCTGTTTTTAGAAAACTAAACAAGGATAAAGGGCCAAGTATGGATCCTGACTTACTACAAGTGGTTGTCAACAATATTTGCCAAAGGACATTTGGACTGAGAGTTGACACAAATGGCACTGACAAACAGGGGGAATGAGATGTGATGTACACATGGTTAAATCTCTCTGTTACCAATGAAACAGTGGCTAACCAAAAGTAATATCACTATAGAACAAGCCAGGGAGGAGATTATTAATATTATGTCAGCTGAGCATTAAAATCAGAAATTCATGCTACAGGGATCAAAAAGGCAAAACCAACTATAACCTATTAGGCTATAAGGCTTCTCCAGAGAACAAATCACAGCTTTTGCCACTGATGCTTTTCTCCGTCTAATGTACAATTCTATAAAAAGAGAAATACAAGGGAGATATCAGACTGCAGTTTAAAATGCTTTACTACTGGCCTGCAGGACTATGGAAGTCAGTATGTGTATGCATGAGAGAGTACGCGCATGTGCGTGCAAGCACTGATATATAACCAGAAGGCAATGTTGGTGGCGGCGTGGACAATTTCTCAGGGGGGATCAAGAGTACCTGACTCCCAGATATCATCCTCCATCTGAGGATGTTCACCAGGCCCCAAGCGAGTTCGGTCATGTGTTGGTTAACAAGCGTAACACAACTGTCTACTCATACACCACTGCGCTTGGCAGATATGCACCTGCTCACAGGTTTATATTTAAACCACATAAGTGCTCCTAGACTCCAACAATTATTTTTAATTGCATGACTGGAGGATGAACAGAAGTATAAAGCAAGTGCTACAGAATCAGGAGAACAGTGCAGCTCAGAGGAGCGGAACGAGTAGCCGTAGAGCTCAGGTTTCATTTTTAGCCAATGACCTACAGTGAACTGTACACAGATGTCTAGACTTCATCTGCTGGCCAGTGTCATTTTCCATGCAGCCTAGTAAACGTGTCTGCAAGGACAAAGACGGTTTGCAATGTAAAACAATGAGACAATGAGTCACTGTTTTAAAACATGTGTGCATGTTTTTCTGACACTTTTAAGGACATATTGATATGCGTAGGCAACAGCACATTGATAGAAACACTGTGACAGGAGCTCAAATGCCCACTCAACACATAAACACGACCCTTCCAGTTAATTCTGGAATGTCATGGATTTAGTCAGTGCGTGCCAGTGTGCGTGCATGCCCAAAGAGACAAGGAAATCATGCATAATATGTGTCTTAGTATGCCTTTGCTTTAAGACCACACAGCCATTTAATGAGAGGCGAAAGGAAATAAACACTTCTTGTCATCTTCCTGTTTAGCTTTTTTTGTACACAAACTCATTGTTTATCCTTCTGTCTGTGTAGCTGTGCCCCTCACTGTCATACTTTCTGACCAACCGAGAAACTCCGTCACTTTGTTTCCACTCTGCATTTACTGCTTACATATGATGCTCCAGTTTGCAGTTTTTCTATCCTTGAGTTTACTATTGACGTTTAGTAACCTCTCCCACATTCAACGTCAACCCCCACCCCCCTTTTTTAGCTGTCATCTACCAGTCTATGGCCATAAGATTTTATTGGATGTAAGTCAAGGAGCAGTATTAATCAACTATATCCCCGGAACCCCCCCCCCACCCCCCCCCCCCCCCTCCCGTCCCCCCGTTATGTCACCCCCCAAGCAAACCACCCGCCGC